>ML817496.1:163221-178484 GCA_009831015.1 Picea engelmannii
CCAAGGAATCCATTTCCTCTTTCATGCCTTGCTCCCACTTCTTTTTGGTGTCCACCTACATTTCCTCTTCATAACATTATGGTTCACCAGAATCAGTCAACAATAAATAATACAATGAAGGAGAGTATCATTCAGGGGGTATACTTAACCTGGTAGATATTATGACAACACTTAAAGGTGTTTGAGGTACTTGTTGCTCCTATTGTTGTACATTTTGATTTTCAAGTTCCTTTGGAATTTATTTTTCAGTGATCTCATCAAGCACTATGTATTCTTGTTTTTCTTCTTCCCGTTTCTTTCCCTGCAACTGATCTTTGTACATGACCTTCTCATTGAATATGACATCTCTACTACTAATGATTTTGTTATTTTCATAATCCCATAATCGATAACCAAAATCATTAACACTGTATCCAATAAAGGTACCCTTCTTGTATTTAGACTCAATCTTTGTTCTATTTTCTTTATCAATATGGACAAATGTTTCACAACCGAAAGTTTTCAAAAAAGAATAGTTTACCTTTTTTCCTGCCCATTCCTCCTTTGGAATTCTACCATCCAAAGAGATTGAAGGTCCTCTGTTTATTAAGTAAACAAGAGTATCTACAAAATCTTCCCATAACTGTAAGGGAAAACCGACATGCATTCTCATACTCCTTGCACGCTCCATGATTGTCCTGCTCATCCTTTCTGACACACCATTTTCTTGTGGTGTTCTTGGAACTGTCTTCTCTCTACAAATCCCATGGTATGAACAATAATCATCAAACTCCTTGCAACAATATTCACCTCCATTATCCGATCTGAGAAACTTCAAACTTTTCCTGTCTCATTCTCAACTAAATCTTTCCATTTCTTAAAAGTATCAAAAACATCATATTTTTGTCGAATGCAATAAACCCAAGTTTTTCTAGTTGCATCATCAATAAAAGTAATGTAATAATGAGAGCCACTAAGAGATAATACCTGAGATGGTCCCTATACATCTATATGTACAAGCTCTAACCTTTCATTCTTCTTTTCTTTTCCGACTCTGAGAAATCTAACTCTCTTTTGTTTTCCATAAACATAATGCTCACAAAAGTCCAAATCAATTTGTTTAAGATCTGGAAACAAAATTATTTTGTAAAGTATTTTCATACCCTTCTCACTCATGTGTCCCAACCTATGATGCTATAGTGTTGTATCCACTCCTGTAGAAGCTAAAGATATAGAAGAGTCAATATTACCAGTACATAAATACAATGTACCTACCTTCTCTCTTTTTTCTATCACCAATGATCCTTTGATGACCTTCCACGTATTATCTGTAAATATGGATACACAGCCTTCACTTTCCAAATGCCCTGTTGAAATTAGATTTTTCCTTAAATCTGGAACATGTCTTACCTCTTTCAGCAACCATTGGTTTCCATTGCATTTCTTTATTTTTACCTTTCCCATTCCAACAATTTTGGATGGTACATCATCACCCAAATGAACTTGTACAAAATCACCTCGAACATAATCTAGAAAATGTTTCCTATGGGGTGTGGCATGAAATGAAGCGCCTGAATCTACTACCCAAGACTCAGAAATATTATCTACAGAAAGAATCAAAGAATATTGTAACACATCACCTGTTACATTTGCTTCCTAATTTCTCTCCTGTTGTCCATCTCTTTGTTTCTTTGGAGCTCTGCAATCTTTCTTCAGATGTCCTTTCTTCCCACAATTCCAACACTCTATCTTTCCAAGACTGGATTTGGATCTGTCCTTCCTAGAATTCTCGTGGTTTCCCGAGCCCTTTCGTTTATCCTTTTGTCTTAACCTATTCTCCATGTTCAATGCATTGCCTGATGTCTCACCTATTCTTTTGCATCGCATTTCCTCACTAAGGATAACATCAACAACAACATCAAATTTTAAAGTATTTGAACTAGAGACAGAGTTACTTACAGCCATGACCAAACCATTCCAACTTTCTGGCAATGAGCACAAGATTAGAAGAGCCCTAACCTCATCATCGAAGTCCACTTTTACAGAACTTAGTTGATTAGTAACCATATTAAATTCATTTAAATGATCTACAACAGACCCACCTTCTGACATCTTCATATTAAATAATCTCTTCATTAGAAATACCTTATTAGACACTGAGAGTTTTTCATACAATTTAGCCAATGCGTCCATCAGATCCTTCGTTGTCTTTTCTTTCGAAATATTGAAAGCCACTGACTCTTCCAAGCTCAGTTGTGTCATTCCTATAGCCTTTCTATCAAGAATCTCCCATTCTTCATCCTTCATGACCATCGACTTCTTTACTACTCTTCCCAATGGTAGGAATAGATCCTTCTGATATAAATAATCTTCCATCTGCATCTTCCATAACTGGTATTTTTGGCTGTTAAATTTCTCGACCCTAAACTTTCCATCTTCTGACATTGCTCCCACTCGAACCAAGAACCCTCTTTTCCTGCTAGTTACCTTTCTATATGATACGAGTTGTTAGAAAAACAGGACCACAGAGCAATAAAATAAAACAAATTCGGAAACAAAACATAGAAGATACACAATACAAGAGAGACACAGATTTACATGGTTCACCAGTGTGGGCTACGTCAACCAGAGAAATTGCCAGGTCCTTCCTTTATTATTGTCCAGCAAATGAAGGGATACAACCTACAACAAAACCCACTATAACTTCCTCTTCTTTCTCTCAGAATACAATACTTGCCATAATTCATAGCCGCAATACATTTCCCTCATAACAGAGGGTTGGCTTCTAGGGAAAAAAATCCTAACATAATTTCTACCGTTAGATATGCGACCTTATAATGAATGGTCCAGATTTACAACGAAATTACAATATACATTTACAAGGAAATTTTTCCTTCGGGGGCTTGCTTGCCCCTGAACCCCCTAGCCGGGGGGATAGGCCCCCCAGACCCCGTAGAGGGGGTACCCCCCTCTACACACCCCCGCGTGGAAGAGTGTACATACTTCTGGGGTGTAAAGTCTTCATGGGGTATAAACATGGCTGACAACAAGGACCTCTAAATCAGGAACATAATCAAGCTCCACAACCAACAATCTCCCCCTTGGAGACTGATCTCAACAACTCCACCGCTGTTGTATATGCTAGAATCTGAACCTTCTTAGACCTGGAAAATTTCTCATGTTCATCTTCATTTTTGAAGACCAACTGAAACTAAGCAGGAACTCAATTTCTCTTTGGTTACTCCCTTTGTTAACATGTCTGCAGGATTTTGGCTAGTGTGTATCTTTTCCAACTTCAAATTTCCATCTTCCAAGGTGGATCGTATGAAGTGGTACCTCAATTGTATATGCTTAGTCTTCGAATGGAAGGTTGAGTTCTTTGCAAGATGAATTGCACTCTCACTGTCACATTACAACCTTCTATTCTCTTGCTTCTTTCCCAATTCCTCCATAAACCTTTGTAACCAAATCATCTCTTTACTAGCCTTTGTAGTAGCAACATACTCTGCCTCTGTTGTTGAAAGTGAAACAACCTTTTGCAGTTTCGAAATATAACTTATTGTTGTTCCACCTATAGTAAAAACATACCCTGTGGTGCTCCTCCTGCTGTCTTTATCACCTGCCATATCTAAATCAACATATCCCTGTAGAAAAGTGTTTGAACCTCCAAAACATAATGCATGAGTAGCAATACCTCTCAAATACCTGAGAATCCACTTTACTGCCTCCCAATGTTCTTTACCTATATTTTTCATATACCTGCTCACAACTTCCACTGCATGTGCAATATCTGGTCTTGTGCAAACCATTGCATACATCAAGCTACCAACTATTGATGAATAAGGGACCCTGGACATGTATTTTATCTCCTCCTGTGTCTTGTGACACATTTCCTTAGTTAATTTGAAATGGTTGGCCAGAGGTCTACTAACTGGTTTTGCATTCTTCATTCTAAACCTCTCCAACACCTTCTCTGTGTACTCACCCTGAGACAATGTCAATTTGCGATTTTTTCTATCTCTTGTTATTCTCATGCCAAGGATTTTCTTTGCAGTACCCAAATCCTTCATCGCAAATGAATTGGCTAATTTATTATTGAGAATATTTATATCCTGCATATTAGACCCTGCAACAAGCATGTCATCTACATACAATAGCAAGATAATATAGCTTCCATTTTCTAGCCTTTTAAAATAAACACAATGATCAGAACGACATCTACTATAACCCTATTCTGTCATAAACTTGTCAAACTTCAAATACCAATACCTTGGAGCTTTCTTTAGGCCATACAAGCTCTTCTTCAACCTTCATACCAAATTCTCCTTCCCTTTGACCTCATACCCCTGTGGTTGTTGCATATAAATCTCTTCCTCCAAATCCCCATGGAGAAAAGATGTTTTTACATCTAACTGTTCAAGATGAAAATATTCTACTACCACAAGACTTAAAATATTCCTAATTGAAGTCATTTTAACAACAAGAGAAAATATTTCATCAAAACTTATACCTTTCTTCGCCCCTAAACCCCCACCGGGGGCCTGCTTGCCCCTGAACTCCCTAACCGGGGGGATAGGCCCCTCGGACCCCGTAGAGGGGGTACCCCCCCTCTGCACTCTCCTGTGTGGAAGAGTGTACACACTTCTAGGGTGTAAAGTCTTCATGGGGCATAAACACGGTTGAAAGCAAGGACCTCTAAATCAGGAACATAATTAGGCTCCACAACCAACAAACGACTATCCCTCAAGCATGAATGCCTCTGCGTCAAGATGCCAGTAATCTACCAAGGCATTTAACAGCCTGGGTTGTGCCCGCATGAATGGACACTAGAAGAATTTCAACAAACCACATTGAGCCAATGTGGTGGTAACATCAGGGTCCTTTGCAACCAAAATATCAATTTCCTCATGCTCCCTCTCTCTCCAATGAACATACATCCTGCAATTGACAAGTTCATGGGAGATTAACTCTTGCATATTTTAATTTTTTCCACATTTCGGAGGGTATACGAAGGTTGTAATATACACAGTAGTGTATTCCCGCGTGTAGTCTTTTCTCTACATGCGGGCATACGCTGGATGTCATAGGAAAACCCACGTATACGTAGGTCCAACCTTTTTAAAGGTCACTTCCCCCCAAAAAAACAAAAATAAATACATAAAGGAAGAATTGAAATGCAAGAGGGGCTAGTATATACTTACTTGGTCCAATCGAAAGTTCGTTTCGTCCACTGAAGCTCCCAGAATCAACTCTTTTGACAAAGGGGTGTTTTTGGCTTCTTAGTCAATTTCTCAATTAACAATGGTGATAATGAGCTGTCAGCTTCTATTTATAGACTTTTTGGCCCCTTTTTTTTATTTTTTGGACCCCTTTGTCATTTTTTCTACCCTGAAAATCATTTAATATGATTCAAGAGTTTCTTATGGAATGTTACTGTTATCACTGAAATTTCGTCCGCAAATGGTTACAAGAATCTAGCATCATCAAACAGTTATGAGGTCACCCATGGACCAAAATTACCACAAAATCATTTCCAAAAAGGGTAAAAAACTATACAACTAGTGACAAAATTAAAGTGCGCTATGACTACACAGGGTGCGCATGCACATGCGCAAAACAGAAATGTAGGAAAAACGCACATGCGCCTGATGCGTGACTGTGGTCGCTAAAAGCCATGCACATCTGAGAACGACGCATTTATGAGTTTTTTCGGCCTCCCACCCACTTCTGGTTCAGCTTCCAAGTTGATTTGACACTCAAATTTGGACTGGATCCGACTGGGTGGCTGGTCAAAGACCTAAAAGTTCCCTAATTAGCCTCTTTTCACACTACAAGTTGGTTGCAAAATACCTCAAAGAGGTTCTATAAAACAAGGCCATGAGTGCACTTCATTCTTAAGGAATTAAATAGAAAAGTTATGCTTCTACTATTCTCTTGAGGAATCCTCTATTCTCATCAAGAGTATTGGGAAACTTTTTCGAGATTTGGGTCACTTTAAAGGTCCTTTGGTAAAAAGTCATTTTTCCAACGTGTTGCATCTAAGTTAGGATTCCACCTCCTCTTTCTGTACCTCATTGTTTTTGTTGCTTTACCATAGGATCGAACCCAACAAGTTGCGACATGGAACCATCATTGTTGCTTTAGAAGTGTCATAATTTAGTGGTAGATCCTCACCCTTCATGGATTCCCTAGGTATATCCTGGTTGCATTTTTTGGCGTCCATGCCATCGTTAATGACTATAGGCTCAATAGTCCTTGTTAGTCTTATCTTGATTACGAGTTTGAGCCTCACCTGCTTGATTCATCATCACTCTTGACCTCACCCTCAAGACTCCCAAATAGTGATGGGTCTTCTTTTAAGCCCTTTTCAGACCCTCTAAACATGAAAAGATTGTCGAGCGATTTTGTTGCCCTTCACGCTTGCTAAACTGAATTTTGAAGGCACATATGTCTGGCAGTAGTTTACCCCTTTTTTGTTCTATATGGTCAACTATACGAACAAAGGTATACTCTAGGATCCTTGGTTCTCGAGAAGAGTATCCTCAGGTATACTTTTAACCTTTTTCAGGCCCGAGGGACTAAATTTACAAAAAAGGAACCCCCACGAAGTCCATAGTTAAGCTCTTTTCAGACTCCCTAAAATTGAAAAGATGGATGAGTGACCTTGTTTCTTCACACTCGTTAAATTGGTCTAGAAGAACATCCCTTATGGTGTCCATAGTTAATCTCTTTTCATTCTCCTTAAAGATGAAAAGATTGTCGAGTGATATTGTCTTTGTCACACTCGTTAAAATGATTTTGAATAGACATATTTTCGGTGCTATTTTACCCCTTTTTCGAACTGACTAGACAACCTTCGAAAAAAGGTACCCCAGTGGAATCTCCTTTTTACGATTTTTCAGACTCTCTAAAAATGAAAAACCGCCAAGCTTACCTTCTCCGGGCTCGTTAAAATTACATCTAAGGAAATTATCATTGTGTCTTGTTAATCGCATTTTCATTCCTACATCTTTGGCCTAATGCTGACTCCATGTTTCCCTCAACCAAACCATCTAAATCATTCCTTATACACAAGCCTTCTAGCACTTTGCCTCTGCGTCTTGACACCTTGACCCATGGAGGGATTTTCCTGAGTGTCCTTTCCCTACATATATCTCCTTACTCTGAGCATCAGTGTGTTCCTTTCGCTTGGAACTAGTATGTTTGCAACACTCGTTCCCCCTTTGTAACATAGCATTTATTTATTCTTTTTCAAACTTCCCAGAAATTATTGAAAAGGACAAAAAAATTCAAATATACCACAAAAAGAGGAAGGGAAAAGTATTTTCTTTTTTGGCAACAGTTGAGTCACCCTTGGACAAAGCACATCCTTTCGTTTGTTTGTCAAGTTCTGGGATTTAATATGACCTTAGGAAGTTGTTCTCGCTACATAGATTTGTGTCCTCCTCTGTTTGGTTATTCTTCCAAACATATGGAGAGTTTGTGTTGCCTCCTGCATCGTGAACTTATGTCAATACCATGCTGCCTAAGTCTCATCAGTTGTCATGCTATTGTCCAAGGGAAGCTTTTACCAATCTTGAGTTGGCCCTTCTGCATTTTTTCTCTTGACCTAATGCCCGACCATCCTAAAAATCCCAATCAAGTCTTTGTTTGAAACCAATGAAGCCCTCAGCCTGATCATCAAGATCCTCTAGTATGTTCTCGACGAGCCAACGAAGACCTCTGGGTAGTGAAGTCGTACACTCATATTACACTCCTACCTGAGTTATGAATATTTTGAAGTTGTTGCTCGATATTTGAAGGCCTCATCTCTAGCCATCAGGCATTATCAATTTCTTGAATATGGATACTATACATGTATATCTTTTTGATTTCGCTATGTAGATTTGGCAAGGAAATACAAAACTTTGGGCTATGGAGTCAACCTCCTAAAAGAAAGAGAAATTAATGACTTGGTAAATGAATCTTTGAGAGGATAAAGGCTAAGAAGGAAATGGTATTTCAGTTCAAATGTCGTTGTGTGTGGAGAAATAAAGAGTACATAAAGAAAATTAGAGAACCATTAAAGATGAATTCTAACTTACTTAGAAGAAAACACAGAGTTTAAATGGAAAATTCTAAAGCACTGCATGATGAATTCTAGACTTATTAAACAAATTTCCAATTTAAACAAAAGGAAAGGCATAAGTATACAAAAAACAAGAAATACATACATAGATGGGATCACAATACATCAAACCACCACCATTAGAATCTTTTCGTCAAAGCCTCAGGACTTCTGCATTATATTGCAACTGGGTTCATAGATTACATTCAATAGTCTCTTGTCTACACTACTTTTCAAAACTTGACTTACATTGAAAAGATAGAATATATAGAAAAAACGACACCCCTTGGGCTGCTAATGCCTCAAACTACTTCTCCTAAAATTTTGGTTTCAGTTGCTCCCTGCCAGATGACCTTTCGAATAGACTTTACTAAAAATTGAAACCCAACTGCACCCAATCATGTCATAATTGACGTCTTCCTCTTTATCGTTCATTCATGAATAATATTTGATCATCATGTTGTGATGCACCAACATTTCTCTTTGTGGGCTTCCCGAATGATCGAGCGCACTGTCAACAACTCTTCCACCTAGTATAATAGGATCTGGTTGTTGTTGCGCAATAACTGGTTGTAGTATTCACATGGTGAGTTGGTGGGGTGGATGTCTATTGGTTATCTCTCATGTACCCCAGGTGGAAACTAAGGTCGTGGGACCATGTATCTCCTCCAAAATGTTCACGTGTTTCGCTTACATTTGTCCTCCTCAATAGGTGGTTTTACAACATCCATGCGACAAATATTCACCACACGGGTGCCCCATCAGACCTCTTGTTTCTCAACATGAAACATGAAACGTGGGGAGAAATATTTTGTGCCACATTCAAAAATAAAAAATGGGGTCATGTCAATCATGCTTCTAGCCTCACCTACAACCTTAATACTCGAAGTGTTTTCCTAAGAGACCAGTTTCGTCTATTCAAATTCTCCACTTCTCTCCACAAGATTGCATTCACTTTTAGCTTTTCTAGAGCCCTGGCAATAGATTCATGGGAGTTATCCATGGCCAGTTCACATTCCTTGAAGTTCTCTGTCATTCTTTCCTCTGACATCCTTTTTTCATCACACAATTGAATGATTACGTCTTGCGCCTCTTTGAGCTGTAATTTGAGCCAATTTGCATTCCCTTCTCGGTTCTGCGATGCTGTCACTTCAAAAGTCCTTTCTGCCAACTATTTTCTCAATTCTATGTTCTCCTGATATAATTCGAAAATAGCGAGCTGCACTTGCTTCAGCTTCTGCGACGACTCCTAAGCCTCCACGTTTTATGTGCCCGACCTTCTCCGTCTTTCACTAAATTTCTTTCTTGATCCTTCAACATGTTCTAGCTGAACAATGTGCACGAGTAACTTCTCAGCAACGGACTAGGTGTGTGGTTCGCTAGGATCTTGGGTCTCCTCGGGCTTCTTGATCAACCTCGACCTACCTATTTTCCAGGGTGTTGGCTGTTGGGATGATGAGTCTTTTGTTGCCTTTCCTTTTTTCATTTGATCTTCCATTCTTGCCCCTGCACTGTTAAATGTTTTCCCCCCAGATAGAGGGAAATATCCTTTGGGGTCCCTCAGGATGTCGACTGAAATTAGAAATGAATCCCAACATTTGTCTAGCCATCTCAATTCCTCGACTACCAACAACTTGATCAATGACAGATGGAATAAGTTCTTCCTCGGTTGGTCAACTTCATCCTGGACGTTGTCTGCCATCCTTTCTAGGCTTCAATGCAAGAAGAAAGGTAAGTTCAAAGGATTTTTCCCTGTGAAGTGCATCAACAACATGAAGTGATATGGATATACTCTGACAAACCTTGTTTCATAGGTGAAATACCTTCTAATCACCTTCTAGAGATTTTGGAAAGGATCTTAGAGATATCGACTCAGAACACCCACTCTGATTTTCCCATTCAGGTAGTTTGTCTTGATAAAGTATTCATAGAATAATATATCTAAAGGCATGCCTTTAGACCACTTTTTATCACACAAAGGGATCTCCGTTGCAATTGACAGAGTTTACTCTGTCACCCAAAATGTGATTCTCACAATGGTCGCACAAAACCCATTAAACCTGAGAGAGAACTGTTCATCCAGCTTCACGTTGTATCTTAAGATGCCCTTATATTCAGATCTTCGTTGATTAATGCTAGATCCCTAGGCTCAGACCTCAAGGCCCTGCCACTTCATTCCTTTTTTCTTATGTCCTGGGATGTTTTCATGATGAAAATGTGTATTTATTTTGCGTGTGTGGTAATGAATGGTAACACCCTCTTTTCATGGAAAATGAGAACGATATACTTCGCAGAGACCTGTTGGAAAGGCATTGACATAAAATTTTCACGACCAACAAAATCAACTCTAAGAGTCAACTGCGTGGACACCAGGTGCTATGAAACATTTCAGCGTAGAAGGATATTGGCACGGTGATAAACAACAACGATAGTCTCGTCGTAGTAGGGAAGCACGACGAAAATTATGGCATGGTGGTAAGGTGATGAGAGACTTGTCACGAGATAGAGAATTGAGATTTGGAAATAAATTCAGCATGACAGGAAGAAACTCCAAATAATAGGGGATGACCGCAAGAAGAACTATTTTCTGACGCACAAACTTGCAATGAAAGCCAATAGGATTAAAAAAATGTCTGAAAACAAAGGAGATGTGGAAACTTGAATGAACAGACTCATAATACAAATGATGGCAATTAGCCTTCCCACAACGAAACGACCCAAGACTTGCAGAAAAAACCACAGAAGACACACAAATTTGGAAGGTAAAGGAGAAGCATGGAAGGTGACCAGTATTTATACTGGAATGGGCGAGGGATGAAATCATGGAAAAGGATGATAAATCCATGGTGACGAGAAGTACACTTTGAAGTGTGAAAAGTATAGATGATAAGAGTTGCAGAGTATATGTGATATGAGCACTGTGATTTCTTAACATTTCTAACTTCATAATTAGGTGATGATGGTCGTTATATCCATCAACATGAACTTTATTCCAACAACTTTCCTTGACCTCTGGCACATAAATTCCCTCTTTCTGATAGGACTCGATCTTTTGGGCAAGGGACCTTTAAAAGTCACACATGACTAATTATGATTCCCTTTCCCAACTCCAAGGGCCATAATCACCACTTGATGATTTCAACCCATTCATTATTCAATACCTAAATTCACATGCTTTGACACATGAAATACGACTCAAATAGGAATGACTCTAACTGTAAAAATTATGATGCTAACAATAGGCACATGTCATACCAGAGATGCTAGGTTCTCATGCACTTTACGGTGAGAACATGTCCCCATGTTGGATCCATATGTTATCCCCTAGCCTAGATATAACTAAGGAGATCACATCTCAAGGCCCATAAGTCCTAGACACAGAGTACCAAGATCCGTATGACTTAAGCATGGCCCTGGAGGGCCCTTATTTTCTTCAATGTAGTCCACATAACACCAACAAAAATATCCATCACACCAGCCTAGTCCTGAAGTAGCAGTGAGTCTTTCTCCATGAGTTAATGAGTCTGGGTATCATGGTATTTATCACTCTAATTTTTGAAGCACTTGAACATTTTGTATTGAATCCTTCTTCATTTCATGACGTTTGGTTGGAAATTATGCTCCTTTCCTCGCTGAAACTTGGAAGGGTGACACAATGCCCTAGTAAGTTGATTTACCTTTAGGATGGGTTGCTACTGGGTTTATCTTTGAAGAATCATCATTCATTCTCTCCATACTTAAAAATTTCCATATTTATTCCTTCCATATTACTTTCCTTTTTTGGGAATTGGGATTGGATACACTATGAAGGGTTGTACCATATGTTGGTGCAAGATTGATCAGAAAAGGGTTCTTCTCTGGTTACCAACAAATGGTACAGTGTAGTCTAGAGAGATGGAATTTTCATCTCCTCCAGAGAGAAGAAGTCTCACTTGAAGAGAAACCAAGACAGAAGGATGGGGAAGGGAAAGGAGAATAATTAGGAGGGTTCAAATAAATTTCAAGATTCATCCTGATCTTGCGAAAGAAAAACTAACTACATAACAAATATGAACTCATACATGCAAGAACTGAAGATACTTAGGTTGTGGAAAGAATATATACACATAAACATCATATGGAACTTATGAAGCATAAAGAATTACTGTAAATATATAATGCATAATCATAAACACATAATAACACAACATATTTTGAAATTTTGGATCCTTCTTCATATATTATCTTCAGATCTTTATCATATACAATTTTAAAGATAGAAAGTAATCCTCTATTACAGACTTCTAGCTCTGGACCCATGTCGCAGAAATCTATCTCCCAAAATTGTGTAAATATTACATTTATAGACTCGAACTTGACCTAGCAACACTAACAAGAAGAAGAAGATCAACAACCCAACATAACAACAAGGGGAGAACCATTTACACTCATGACAACAACAACCTTTACAATCATCAAAAAAAACTTCACAATCATTAGAACCCTTTTTCAGTCATATTCATCCCTATATATATAATATAAGTAGGGTCTTATGGATTTGAGCTCACATGCTTTCTTGTTCTGTTGCAACTGTTTTTTCCTTGTTGGCATTGCGCTGTCCTTTTCGCAACTGATTTCTGTTACTTTTACTTTATTTTTTGTCCAGCTTCTTCTGTATCTTGTGCAACTCATGCTAAAACAAAATTGGGATTGTAGTCCTTCTTGCACAACTTCTTATCCAAAAACGAAGGGCCCAATAGGTTCCGACCACAAGCCTTGACTCGTCCTCGAGTCAAGTACTTGGCCCTTTCGCAACTTCAAGGAGAAACTATTTATTTCCCTTGTCCTCCTTTTCCTCTTTCCTTTTCTCTTATGCTTGTGCTTTCTCTTCCTCTACCTCTTAAAATGAAGGGCCAAACTCTGGGACCAACTCCAAGGCCCTCTTATTGACTTCTTGAAAGATTCCAACTTTATTCTGCCATTTCCTGGCAAGGAGTGAGGCCTTGACGAAGAATTGTTGGGTCGCATATGTGATACACTCCTTGGGATTGGACGTGACCAAAGAGTTCCATTCATAGTCTGCTATTGCATTGAACTGATGGATTAGCATGTAAACTATCTGAATGACAAGTCAAAAGTCACACAAATCCTTCTTAGCTAAGGACTGCGCCTCAAATAGAGCGTTCAAATAATTGTCCACTTGTTTAATTTGATCAAACTTCTGTTGTTTCTCCAATGGATCCATCGTAGCCAAAACTTCCTCATTCAACACTTGAATTCTAGTGTGTACGTCCTCCAAATTCTGGTTTTTCCTAGTGATGATTCCAATCCAATCACTGAATTATCTTAAAATATTTGTGCACTCATTTGTGCGCTTGTGTAGCGTTGTTCGGGCATTGCTACCTTCCAACACTATCCTCTCCATCTGCTTCTACAGCTTCCGAGGTTAGTTCTCTGCTTCCTGTTGAGTTTTCCACAACTACATTTCCATCTTCTCAACACGAATGGGTAATTGTGACCATGCTCCTTGGAGCAATTCAATATGATGCTTTGGCTCTCCTGCATCACTAGATTTTGGAAGTTAGGGTGCGACCTTTCAAATTTCTAGCCAGTCTTCAGAAATCCTTTCTTGAACTCTTTCTAGTCTGTTCTTGACCTGGATCTTTGCGTGTTCTTCTTATTTTCTACATTCTTGTGCAAGGAGAGATTACTCCCTTGTGAACTCTATAGACCTCTCAGCCTTTTGGAGCCTCTGCTCTAGTTGATCAGTTGATGCCATGATCATTCCAAATAACTATGTTGCTAGCCACTATGAAAGGTCAGCAGATGAAGGGGTTTCATCCCTAGGTACTCAGACCTACAGTGGAAGTCCATTGGCTGTTGAATGTTTTGATGGAGTCTTTGCCTCAACACTAATGGCAGGAGTGTCAAAACCTTTGTTCTATCCAGGAAGAGTTGTAACAAATATACGCACTACTAAGGGTTTTGGAGAACCAACTCCATATATTCTTGCATGGATGTTGAACTCTGCCCAAAGGTTAACTCTGGTTCCTTTCGAGCCTCTAGTAGCTCCTCCTCTTTGTGTGGATTCTCTTCTAGAATTGCACTTCCCATGGCACCCTCAACCTTGGTCGTTGAGGAAATATGCTGGGGACTTTGAACTTGCGGATCCTCTACCATTTGAGTATGCTTTTCCTGCACAAAAGGTATAATCCGTTGGTCCTAGGCTTCAATGTTTGGGCTAGTCAGTTGCAGTCTTTGCTTGGATGCTTCTGGATTTGGACCAGGAATTTTTGCTCTCTACTCGGTTAACCCTGGGCTTGTTTCTAGGAGTTTTGGCTCTGGTAGTTCTGGGGAATCAAGCAACATGGGATCTGGATCAGTGGTTTGGGGTGGACTGGTGGTTTTGGGGGGTGGTGATATGGGTTGTGGTGGTGATGTAGGGTGTTTGGTGATGATGGTGGATAGCTAGTTTTCAAGCTCAGGGTTGTCCTAAATATGGATGATGGCGGCTACACGGACCATTGAGCGGGTGCGGGGGATGATGGATGAGAGGGATTGGGGGTTCATAACTTCGCTCAGTGAGACCCATGTTCTGAACTTCTTAGCCACTAGTTTTGTAATGAACGCAACGCTCATGATTTCATTGACATCCTTACCTGTCAACAAGGCTTGTTTTGGTAGTTATGGGAATATCGACAATGTTCTTTTCTTTTGCTCTAATGGATCCGTCTCCTACTCCTCTTAAAAGTCTATCTATGCCAGAGATTCTTTCTTTTGTGCCTCTTAGCCTGAGCTTGGTCCTACCCCTAGTTCTTTACCTTTCTTCTTCAGTATCTTGGTGGGGAAAATGTAGTGCATCCTTGACTTGCACAGGTTGCGTTTAACTCAAGGCCATGACATTACCTCTTTGTTGAAGGCCTCCTCATCTAAGTAGAATGACAACATCCTTGAATGGAATTCCTACCTATTGGCATACCTCAACCATACAAACATATGGTGTCGGTTCATGTTGAAGGCGATGTTCCTCGTATTGCAGTTGAGGAGCTCCTGTGGAATGCATAACCTCTCTGTTGTGTCAATAAGCCCATTGTACCACTTGGAGAGAGTCATGTTGTTGAAGGTTGTGTTCTCTAAGTCTGCCCTTGAATGTTAGGGCTCAAACATATTTTCTAGGTGCCCCTTATTGGCTAGCACC
>ML817497.1:0-15866 GCA_009831015.1 Picea engelmannii
AGAGAAGAGAGAGAAGCCAAACTTCAAAGTGAATTAGTGGCAATGCTTCGAAGTGAGTTACTAGCAATTCTTGATAATAAATTTAGATCATTCGAAGATAATATTTAGAGACAGATGAATAATAAACTATTAAGGTTTCAGACTCGGCTACACAAAATAGAGGCTACATTACAATAAATAGAAAAAAGCAACCAAGAACAAAAACAATGAACAAAGGAAGAAGAGGTGGATGAAAATAACAATCTTAGGAACAAAATTAAAGAGTTAAAAGACAAATTTATTAACAATTCAACCCTAAATAGCATGGAACACAAATTGGATATCAAACATGTCAAAGAGAAAATGAATAATCTCATAGAGTTAGACCATGAGCATAACAAAATAGCCTTGAGCCTCATAATTTTTGGTATAAAAGAACAGAAAGATGAGGACACATTAGCAATAGTCAAGGAGGAATTAAAAAATAAAACACAAATTGAACAATTGTCCTTATAGAAGCAAAAAGGTTGGGCAAAACAATTGAACATAAAGATAGGTTTATTCGGGTTATGGTAAGCTCTAATGCCCATAAATATGACATACTTAGTAAAACTCTGAGCTTATAAGGGTCTGGATTATTTATAAATGAAGACCTCATTCCAAAAGATCAAGCTAAATTAAGGAGGTTCAAAAGGTGAGGGAAGCCAGAAAAGAAGGAAAATGGGCAATAATAAGGAACCGAAAATTTATTATTAGGGATAGAGACCAAAAGCACAATGATAAATAGCAATTTGGGACACTTTGGATCCTCTTTTGGAACTATCATGGTTTTTCATGAAGTAAAGGGCCTATACTAAGCTGGATCTTGAGTGACATTGACATTATTCTCTTGGTTGAAACTTGGGATCATGAAGAATGTAAAGTCCCTAATATTGAAGGATTTGTTTTGTGGTCCACATGGAACAAGAAGTCCTCCAGTAGATGGATTGGAGGCATAGCGTGTTACATAAAAATGAACATATATCCTCACATTTGGCTTCATAATAAAGATCCTCTCAATCAGTACATCTGGATGGAGATATAGGATATTAACGCTAAGAAGATGTATATATAAATATGTTATTTTGCACCTATTAACTTTACTTTTTATACAAAAAAAAATCTAGATAAGAATTGTCCCTACAAAATCTTAGAGAAAGATATCTACAATATGAAAAATGAAGGTAGTATCCTCCTGTTAGGAGACTTCACTGCTAGAACTGCAACCAATCAAGCTATTATTTTAAGCAATGACTCCAACCCTAATCCTCTTTGGCTAGATGAGGACATTGTCTTAACTAACAGTTACAAAAGAAACTCTAAAGACTTGATTGAGAATTTGTTTGGTACCGAGTTAATCAAGCTCTGTAAATCTTAAGATTTAATAATTTGCAATGGTCTAAAAAAGTGGCCAAATTCTAACAGGATGACTTGTATCCATGGGATGGGTAATAGTGTTGTTGATTATGTAATATCGAATATCCCCATATACAACCAAATAGTAAACTTTGATCTTTTAGATGACCATGAACCTAACTCTGATCATAGACCTCTAACCCTAACTCTTAAATTTGTCATGCACAAAAGCTCTGTAGAGGATCACTCTGACAACCAAAGGCACTTACTTTTTGACAAACAAAAATTCAATCTCTTCTTAAAAGACTTAAACAATGCTTTAAAACTCATATCTTATCAAAACAATATTGAAGTTGACTATTAGAATCTTACAACAACCCTCCGCACTTCAATTAACAATCTATCTATTGAGGTGCTATGTAAAAAGAAAAGCAGTAAAAGTAACCTCTGGTATGATCATGAATGTAAAATTGCTAGAAAATCCATTAGGGATGCTTCCATTGCATCTTTAAAATATGATAAGATAAATAGATACAAAACCTTAATTAAACAAATAAAAAAAAACTATATAAATAGAAAGCAAGAGAAGCTTTTGCAGCTATTTAAGATAGATCCTAAGAAATTCTGGAGGAAAATTATAAGTTGTAAAACGAAAGAAAATAATAAGATTCCCTTGAAGAATTGGAATTTCTACCTTAAAAATCGATATGAATCCCCTAACGTCATGGAAAACATGCCAAACAACTCTACAAAGGATGAAGTGTTTTATATAGAAGACATTAAGTTTGGGGTTAAGCGGCTCTCAAAAGTAAAATCTAAGGACATCGAATGTTACCAAGCTGAAATATTAAAAATTGGAGGACCTATCATCATCCCTTATATACATAAGCTCTCCAATTTAGCTATCCAGTAAGGCTTCCCAAAACCTTGGACTCAAAGCGTCATTGTACCTATTTTTAAAAGTGGGGATAAAAGAAATATCTCTAATTATAGGACCATTATGATTAGCCCCATTTTAGCTAAGTTATACGGAAGTATTTTGGAAAAGAATATCGGCACATGGCTAAAAATCCATGGAAAAGGAGCTAGAGGCTAGGGTAGGTTTAGAGGATACCATTCCACTGTGGACAACCTTATTACATTTAGGATCATTGCAGAGGAGTTTCGTAATGATAAAATCGATCTCCTTTGTTGTTTCATTGATTTTCGAAAATCTTTTGACATTGTGCCCAGGACTACCCTCTAGAATAGGTTAGAAGAGTTGAAAGTCCCTTTTGATTTAAGATTTGTTGCAGTAAGGCTATATGAGAAATTTATTTCCAATTTTAGGAACACTGAGGGTTGGTCGAAAGAAATTAACTGTAATATAGGAGTCAAGCAAGGTTTTCCCATATCCCCTACCCTTTTTGGCATCTATATTGATAAGTTAGAAGATTGTTTGGAGGATGTAGGTTGTGTTGGTTGGATTCTTGATAGTATAGTCATCATCCTCCTTTTTTATGTTGATGATATTGTTCTTATGGCGAAGAGTCCCTATGACCTAGGTAAGAAACTAATAACCCTCAAAGAATTCTACTCTAGCATGGGCATGATTGTGAACACTAACAAAAGAAAGGTTATGATAATTAAATCCAAAAGGATCACCTACAATACTTTTGTTTATGACAACAATATCTTGGAGGAAGTTCCTTCATACAAGTATCTTGGAATCGATATCCACCGACAAATCAATTGGAACTATAGCATTCAAAAAATGATAAATGAAGGGTGGAAATCTTATTATGGGCTTGAAAACAATTGTAAATTAGCATACCTTTGGATTTGGGATAAAAAGAAACTCATATTTCACACTCTCATCACTCCAGTTATCTTATATGGATGTGAAGTTTGGGATTGAAATATATCTAGAGAATCCTGGACAAAGATAGAACAGATCGAAAAGAATTTTATAACTTGTAATCTCAAAATTAAGGGCAATACACCCTATCGTATCCTCCTCATAGAAGGAATCATTTCCCCAATTGAGATCATTTCTATGATTAGATACCTAACGTACAAGAACAAGATAAAGAACATGGACGAAACGAAGCTCCCCAAAATTGCTTCAAAATCTAGACAAAACCACCAGTGGCTCAAGCAAGGATGGAATAAAGATGCCAAATCTTGGTTAAATCATTGGGGAATACAAGAAGAAGCTATCATGCAGAATATCGATAAAATTACAAATATTATCACTTATGAATTTAAGGAGAATATGTGGTGTGATAAATAATTAGTGGATAAAAGGAAATCAAGAGACTACAAGGAGGTGGTCAACCCTAATTTAGAAGATCAAAATTGCCTCTCGGTTTTGAAAAGTGCAAAGAAGAAAATCAATATTGTTAAAATAAAAACAAACTCTCACGAGCTACATAGTGAAATTGGGCGTTAGACAACTCCCAAAAAACCATGGGATGAAAGAATATGTCACATTTGTGACACTAAGTGGGTAGAAGATGAAAAACATTTCCTCTTGGATTTCCATGCCTATACCCATATTAGATCCCAATTTAAAAATATTTGTCACATTACGGACCTTCCTAACCTACTAAGTCATCAAAACTATGGTGATCATGGAACGCTTCTCTCAATGCTTTTTTAGCAAAGAAATACAATTTTAAAGAAATTGAAGTAATATCTTACCTTCTTAAGGTCTGATAGACCAATTGGTCTCAGTGGAGATTAATCATCATCATCATCATCATCAATATTTGTTTTTTTTTTTATTTTTTTTTTATTTAATATTTTTTTTATTTTTGTTTTTTTTTAAACTAAGCATCGCGGGGATTTTGCAGTCAAACATATGAAATATTATTTTCAGGATTATCTATGAAAATTAAGTCATCAATATATGACCCATATCCATGAGTATTAGCCGCAACTAACCAATTTCTCATGATTGTGAATAGTCCACTTAGCACTCAGTGCATCGGGCGATGTTTAATGGGGTGAAGAAGTGGGATTAAAATTAGCGAAATGAATCCCATACCATCAATCATTGCCTTTGGAGTTTGTACCCGATAATCAGGACCTCTTGGAAGGTCACCCACTTAGCTTGATACCCCATTTTCAAAACCTTAGCAAGTATTGTGCCTTGTGAACTATTTAATTAGATCTTCCTCCACTCTTTTGTTTAAGCATCAAGGGGTTTATGTGGTCCAACATACGAGATATGATTTTCAAGATTTATCTGTGTAGAATAAGTCATTAATATATGACCCATATCCATGATTATTGGTCGTAACTAGTTAATTTCTCATGATTTTGAATAGTCCACTTAGCACTCATTGCATCGGGTGATGTTCATAGGGGTGTAGAAGTGGGATAGGAATTAACGAAGTGAATCACATAGAATCAATCATCACCTCTAGGGTTTGTACCCAGTACCTAAAAATTCCCAGGAGGTCGCCCACTTAGCTTGCTACCCCATTTGCAAAATTGTTAGGGACCTAACCTCCCTAACCCCTCACGTTGGTAGAATAATATATTTTCCATGTAATGAAGGTCGACATTATTTAATAAGGCTTATTTAATAAATGTGAACAAGTCAATTTAAGAAGACCTAATATATCTACCATCCATGAAATGTGGGGATGTACTCGAGGGTTTCTCATGCTGTGTTCCCAGAAAAAAATAAAAAAATAAATAAAAAATAAAAATAAAAATAAAAAAAACTTAATAGAAGCTTTTGCTTCTAAAAAGATATTCCCTAGATCATTCTTTAGAAGATAGAATTTGTATAAATAAGAGTAGGAGGCATGAGAAATCTTCTCTTGAGAATTATTGGTATAGAGCGTTGCTCTGTTGGAGGTGTCCTCCTAGAAGAGGCAAGTGAACATTGATTTCTATCAATAAAGGTATCATTTTTTGTGTTGTGGTTCTCTACATTCAGTTGTTCCACTAGTATTTGTTGCATTATTTCTATTTATGCTTATTATAATATATCTGGTACCTAAAAAGTGGTATCATAGAACTTTCCTTTGCAGAAATTGTGGGCATTTGTTTTTAGGGTAGAGATGTGTCCTTTCAGCATCTTTATAGCACAAAGATTTGTCGTTCAACAAGCAAAAATGTGGTGGGGAAGCATACACACAGGAAATATAGACGATTTCACAGGGTTACTTAGAAACAAATGTTTCACCTTGTTGGAAACCTTTGTAACCCTTGTTGGTACCCTTCAAGTAGTATCGCATCAAAAAGAATGTATACATGGTCCCGTTGACACACTTATTAGGGACCTATCCCATTAGATTCCTCTCTTCACCCTGATTGTCGTGGTACCTATCATTTTTAAGACTTTTTTTTCCATGGACCTGACTCCCCTTCTCAACACCATTATTTGGGACCTATCCCATTGGATTCCCCTTTTCGCCTTGATCGTCGTGGTACCTATCACTTGTCAGCATTTTTCTCTATGGTCCCACTCACCCTTCCCAACACCCTTGTTTTCCACCTATCCCATTTGATTCCTCTATTTTCCCCATCTTCCATGATACCCCTCACTTGTAATTTTTTTCAGTGAGGACCCGCCTGCCAATTTCTTCCTCTACCCAAATGGCAACCACCCATGCCCAAGAACTCAATACCTTGATTTTTTACAACATCTAGAACAAGGAGGACATCAAGACTCTCAATTCCAATATTAGCAAGCTCAATTCCTCCATTCAGATCCTCCAGAACCAATTTGCCACCATTAAAGACATCAAAAACACACTCTCCCAATTGATGATTCACTCCCTTAACCCTACCTCGTATGAACAACCTTCCTATATTGAAGGCATAAACTCTTCCCATTTCCAAGGCCCTTAGTCCCATCACCTTCCTCAAGACCTACGCCTTCCAGAATTGAGGTGAACAAATTTGATGGCTCGAATCCCGCAGGTTGGGTCACTCAAATAGAAAATTATTTCTCTTTGCATGGCATTACTAATAAGTTGGCCAAACTTCATTATGGTATCCTCCATATGGATCTAGAACACTGGCAATGGTGGGAATGGCATGGAACGGCAGGCCAAGAGTATGTTGCTTAGACACAGTTTGTTGCTGAGATTTATGAATGCTTTGACTCCAACACCCACCATTTAGGTCATTTAACCAAGTTGAAATAGTCTGGGACAGTGGAAGACTTTATTGTCACCTTTGAGCACTTGACTTTCAGAATGGAGGGCATGTCAGATGTTGTCTTCGAGGAATGCTTTATTAGTGGCCTAAAAGGTGAAATTTGTTCCCGCATCCTAATGGCACGCCCCTAGACTTGGTTGGAAGCTACTAAATGAGCCAAGGAAGCACAACAAATTGTCTCCTCCCAAATCAGAAAATACTCCTCTCTTCCTCACCCTAAACCCACCAATCTCGTCCCTCCTACAACTCCCCTCAAGATCCATAAATTAACCTAGGAAGAAATGGTTGAATGCCAACTGAAGGGTCTTTGCTATAATTTTGATGAAAAATATTTTCTAGGGCACAAGTGTAAGGAACAAAATATTTTTATGTTCATGTCTGAGAATGTTTCTAAAGAGGAAGCAGATGTTTCCCCTATGGACAAGCTACCACCACCAATTGATTTGACTCCACCATCTGATCTAACAGAAGTTTAACCGATGATTTCACTAAATGCCCTCACTGGCTTCTATGCTCCCCAAAATCTCAATTTAATTGGTTACACTAAGAATCGAACATTCATCATCCTCGTTGACAGTGGAAGCACCCATAATTTTATTCATCGTCACGCTGCCCAAGAAATCAATTGTTATATTTGTGCAATCAATAATTTTCAAATCAATATTTCCAATGGTGTTTCCATGAAATGTGGGGGACGTTGTGAAAATGTGTGGCTCCAAATTGGTCAATATCACCTAAAATCTAATATGTTGGATATTAACATGGGCGGTTGTGACATTGTGCTCAATGCAGATTTGTTACACACTCTCGACCCCATTATCATGGATTTTAAGGAATTAACCATGAAATTACAACATGAGGGACAATAGTATAAGTTCCAAGGAATCATAGCATGCTCCCCTAAGATCATCAGTTCCCATCGAATGGAAAAGATCCTCAAAAAAGGTCATTCTAGAATTATCACCCAACTCCACTTCATTCAAGCCGTTGAGACACCATTTTCACATCTAGACCTCCAATCTATACTCTCCCAACTCCAAGTTGTTCTTACCACTCCCCAGGGACTTCCCCCTTCCCTTGGCATCCATGATCATTCCATTCCTCTCATACTAGGCAGTCTTCCTCCCAAATTTCACCCTTATCGTCATCCCTTTGCCCAGAAGAATGAAATTGAGAAAAATGTTCAAGAATTGCTCGAAGCGGGTGTTATTCATCCTAGTACCAACCACTATTCTTCTCCTGTGTTCATGGTACTCAAGAAAGAAGGCACTTGGCGCATGTGTCATGATTTTTGTTCCCTCCACAAACTCACAATCAAAGACAAACTTTCCATTTCTATCATTGATGACCTATTGGATGAATCGAAAGGTGCTCAGTACTTCACCAAACTTGATCTTTGTTCTGGCTACCACCAGATCCATATGAAAGAGAAAGACATTCCCAAGACTGCATTTAAAACTCATGAGGGTCACTATGAGTTCTTGGTAATTCCCTTTGGCTTATGTAATTCTCCCTCCACTTTCCAAAGTCTCATGAATCATGGCTTCCATCCTTTTCTCCATCATTTTGTCTTAGTTTTCTTTGATGATATTCTCATTTATAGTAAAACTTGGGCAACCCATCTTTCCCATGTGGATCAAGTTCTTCATCTACTCTCTCAGCACCAACTTTTCCTCAAACAATATAAATGTGCCTTTGGAGCCTCAGAAGTGGAGTACCTGAGTCATATTGTCGGCAAGGATGGTGTACAGGTGGATTCTAAGAAAATTGAAGGTATGAAGGATTGGCCTCACCCTAAAACTCTTAATATCTTGTGTGGTTTCCTGGGTTTAACAGACTATTATCAAAATTTTGTTCAGAATTGTGGAAAAATTGCAGTACCTCTCATTGTTCTCCTTAAAAAGAATTATTTCACTTGGAATCCAACAATTGATCAATCCTTCCACGCCTTGAAAGAGGCTATGTGCACAACTCTTGTCCCGACACTTCTTGACTTCAATAAGACTTTTGTCCTGGAATGTGATGCTTCAGGGAAAGGAATTGGGGTAGTCCTCAAACGAGATGGCAGGCCTTTGGCCTTCAGTAGAAAACAACTTTCAAAGAGACATTTGGGCCAATCAATCTATGAAAAAGAAATGTTGGATGTTTTGCATGTCATGGATCTTAGTTGTCCTTATCTATTGGGGCAGTGCTTCCAAATCAAAACTCATCATCAAAGACTGAAGTATTTTATGGAACAATGAATTTTATCCCCGGAGCAACAAAAATGGGTGATCAAGCTATTTGGATATGATTATGAGATCATTTACAAGAAGAGAAAAGAAAATGTGGTTGTTGACGCTCTTTCCAGGAAGTATGAAGAAGAAGGGTCCATCTTTTCCCTCTCCTTCATTGTACCATATTGGCTCCAATTTGTTCGCTAGGAATGACTGCAAGACCTCAAACTTTCTCGTCTAATACAACAATTGCAACACCATTCTCTAGCTTCTTCGGGGTACTCTTGGCACAATGAAGAGCTCCGCTGCAAAGGCTGTCTGTATTCAAGAAAACAAATGAAACTTAAATCCACAGTGCTTTCTAAGCTTCATACTTCACCCACAGTTGGGCTTTCAGGGTTTACCAAAACCTATGAGCGAGTCAAACGTTATTTTTTCTGGGATGGTATGAAACATAACATCCGCACCTTTGTGTTTGAATGTGATTTTTTTCAATGCAACAAGGGAGAAACAGTCAAATCTCTAGGAACACTCCAACTGCTTCTAATTCCCCCTGCTATTTGGAGGGATATTTCTATGGATTTCATTATTGGCTTACCTGAATCGGGAAACAAGTCAGTCATAATTGTTAAAATATTGTGTAACTGCAAAGAATATTCTTATCCCCTTTTGTGGATTGATCATGTCGGGCATTGTAATTGACCAAATCCTGTTTTGCGGATAGGTCAAAGCCTAATTGTAATATGCAAATTAAGAAGTCGGTGCCCAGGAAAATTAAAGTGGTTCTAACCACCCAAAAAGACAAGTCATCCCTACCAGTGAAGAGACACCTCCTCTTGGCGCTTTCCAGATTGTATAAATAAAGGAATCCAACCACTCATTTTTTAACTCACTCAGCTCACTCATCTAGTGTGCAAGTATTGAAGGAAGCTACAGTTGTCGGAAGAAGGAAGAGAGAGAGGCGCATTGCTTGGGAGAGGATATTCTCTAGTGTTTGGTTTATTCTCTTGGCTATTTCCTGGTCTAGCATCATGGTAGTTTGTTTCTCATAGAGAGAGAGTTATTCTAGAGCTATACTTGGTTATTGAATCTATATTAAAGAAGTTTTGTTGGGTTTTCTTCCTCTTGAGGGTTTCCCAGGATAAATGTTGTGTATCTTGTGATTGTGTTTCTCTCAGTGATCCTATCTATGCTATGGTTATCTAGTAAATTGAAAAGTAACCTAATAATAGCTTAAACCTTAACATGGTAACAGAGCTAAGCTAAAGAGAGCATCTTTCACAGGAAAAAGAAAAAATCCACTGTTGCAGTACAAGAAAATTAGGGCTTTTATTGAAGAGGAATTTCAGCCCAAAGATCATCTAGAAAAGTGTGCCCTAGCCTAAGGAACTCATTGACACCTTCAGCGCACCTTTTCAATGGATAGAACTCCCAGAAAGTGAAACCCTAGTTTTCACCAGTACCAGAAGTACCAAAAAACCAGAAGTACCAGGAAACTAGAAGTACCAGAAAACCAGAAGTTGCAGGCCATAATTTCGCAGGTCCAGTTTCAAGGGTCAGAAAAATGGAATTTTCAGAAACTGACTATACCAGCATACTCGCCTCAGTCCAACACATATTTTGGTGAGTTCAGTTTTCAGATCCAAGAAATTTGATTTTTCCATTATTTCTATAGCCCGGAAGGCTAGGGTTTCTACTACAAGAAAGAATGGCTATCGGTATGAGGGTAGAAGACAGGCTAGAAGGATCTGGAAACTTCAGATCTTGGAAGCATAGGTTGCAGATGATTCTAAATGAGAATGATCTCCTAGAACATGTTACAGTGGGTGTACCAAAACCAGAGGAAGAAGAGAAAAAGACCAAGCATAAGAGGAATGAAAATAAAACAAAGAGAATTGTGTCAGATTTAGTAAAGGATCACTTGATCCCTCATATATCCGAACTACAGACAGCAAGGCAAATGTATGAAGCACTCAGCAGGTTATACGAAAGAAAAGACATTAGCCGGAATCTTTCCTTAAGAAATCAGCTTCGTAATATGAAGATGGAAAACTCAAAATCTGTCTCATCCTATCTTATGAGAGTTTCTCAGATTAGAGATCATCTTGCAGCTATTGGAGATGTCATTAGTGAGAAATAACTTGTAACCACAACCCTAAATGGGTTTCCAACATTTTGGATTCCTTTTGTACAAGGAGTGTGTGCAAGAAGCAAGTTACCCAAGTTTGATAAGTTATGGGAAGATTGCACACATGAAGAATCTAGACTTGCAGACCAACAAAAGAGATTAATTGTTGACGAAGAAGAATCTCTTACAGTTCAAAAGAATAGAAGAAGTTCCTTCAGGAAGAACAATAAAGAAGCTAACTCCGTAAGAGTTCCAGATAAGAAGAAAGATGTTTCAAAGATCAGATGCTACAACTTTCAAAAGTTGGGACACTTTTCCTATGACTGTCCTCAAGGAAAAAGGAAAAGAAAGCATCAAGCACATGTGGTAGAAGAAGAGGAATATCCTCCCTCAAAGAAATCTTTAGTAGAAATTGAGAAATATGTACTTTAAGTTGAAGATAGTTGATATGAAGAAAGATAGAAAATGGTGGAGTCCATGGAGCCTCCCCACACAAAAACAAAAGATAAGTATTCATGTTTATTTTTACTATATTGTTTACTTTAATACTTTATCATTACAAGTTAGATTTTTTGAGAATGTTAATTAACCTCGTTTTATTTTAGTGTCTATGCAGATTTATGAAGGAAGTATCAAAGAAGAGGATAAAGAAAGAGATAAAATATTTATTTCAGGTATGATCACTCATGAGAGTGACAAAGGTATGTGTTTAGCTATGATAGTAAGGGAAAATTTGGTAATTTCATAGCTAGAGTGAAAAAGAGTTCAAAAGTCTTATTCATGATTAGGGTTTCAGATGTGTACATGGTTGATCAAGTTTTGCTTAAGAAAAGATGTGTACTACTTTGATAGAAATCATGATATAGTTTTATTTGATTACTGCTTATTGTTACTGACTGATTGGCTAAGTGACATATCTCAGAAAGCATACTGTAAGTAAATTTACAGGTCTCGGAAGAAATAACTTATGCCTTGACTTGCAAAAGTTAGACATCATGAGAAGGACTTATGATATGGTGACAGTCAATAAAGACAAGACAATATCTAGTATTTATATAGGAGCAGGAGGCTCCTAAAGATGAAAAACAAAAATGTTCAAGATGAAGAGAAATATGGATACTCATATATAGTTGATGAGATACATGTAACTGCAGGTTGCTCCAGTGTCGTTCTTATAGATGTAGAGGGAGCAGGTTGATCCAGTATGGAGTCAGAAAGAAAGAAATGTTCGAACTCAAGAAGGCACTCAGGATATTAAGGAAGAGACATCCGTAGAGAAGGAATGAGAAATCCCAGAGGTAGACCTTCATAGAGAAGGAAAAGAGAAGAGACCTTCGTAGAGAAGAGAGATACCTTTGAAGAGAAGGAAGAGACCTTCGTAGAGAAGGGGAATGAGAAATTTTCCAAGGTTGGCCTCTGTCCAAGTGTTGAGTTTTGGATACTCTAGGGACATGCTAGAATACCCTCGTAGAGAGGGGTGTGGCCACCCTCGTAAAGAGGAGTGTGGATGTTTCTCCAAGGGGTAGCGAGAAGATCTTCTCCTCTGGCCAAGGATTGAGTAGCCTGGAACACAACCCTTGACCATGTGGAATGGTTATTTGGCTCTTGAGGTTTGTGTCATGATCCTGCATGGATCATGGAAAGGGAGTCTAGTCTTGCCCAGGCTAGCATCTTAGCTTCTCTAGTTCATGTGGGATGACTAGGAGTGAAGCTATGGTAGTAGTCCTCCCCAGTGGATGGGTGAGATAGATGAATACAAAAGAAGGGAGAACATAAGAGGAATGGAAAAACTCATAGGATATCTTTTGTTTTAAGATAAGAAAGAGTATCTTCTGTGTGAATATGAAAGAAAGAAAGAGTATCTTATGCGCGAAGATAAAGAGAACAAAACTTCTTTAATATGGATTCATGGAGAACCAGTCAGTGATCGTGATGCCATATGACCAAGTGGATTATATCGATGCCTCATGTTACCCAGTTGATGATATTTCCCAGTTGATGATGTTATCCAGTTGATGTTGTTACCTAGTTGATGATATTGCCCAGTTGATGATGTTATCCAGTTGATGTTGTTACCCAGTTGATGATATTTCCCAATTGGTGATGTTATCCAATGGATGTTGTTACCCAGTTGATGATGTTATCCAGTTGATGTTGTTGTCCAGTTGATGATGATTATCAAGTTGATGATATTTCCCAGATGATATTGTTCAATTGATGATGACATCCAGTGACCTGTCAAAAGATAAAGAATATCCTTCCTGTTAAGAGGGAGTGTTAAAATATTGTGTAACTCCAAAGAATATTATTATCCCCTTTTGTGGAATGATCATGTCGGTCATTGTAATTGACCAAATCCCCTTTTGCAGATAGGTCAAACCCTAATTTTAATATGCAAATTAAGAAGTCAACCCCCAGGCAAATTAAAGTGGTTCTAACCACCCAGAAAGACAAGTCGGCCCTGTCAGTGAAGAGACACCTCCTCTCAGCACTTTCCAGTTTGTATAAATAAAGGAATCTAGCCACTCATTTGTTCACTCACTCAACTCACTCATCTAGTGTGCAAGTATTGAAGGAAACTGCACTTGCCGGAAGAAGGAAAAGAGAGAGGTGCATTGCTTGGGAGAGGATATTCTCTAGTGTTTGATTTATTGTCTTGGTTATTTTCTGGTCTAGCATCATGGTAGTTTGTCTCTCATAGAGAGAGAGTTATTCTGGAGTTGTCCTTGGTTATTGAATCTATATTAAAGAATTGTTGTTGGGTTTTCTTCCCCTTGAGGGTTTCCCAGGATAAACGTTGTGTATCTTGTGATTGTGTTTCTCTCAATGATCCTATCTATGCTATGGTTATCTAGTAAATCGAAAAGTAACCTAATAATATCTTAAACCTTAACAATAATGGTGCTAGTTGATCGTCTTTCCAAATTTTCTCATTTGTGTGCTCTTCAACACTCATTCACAACATCCACATTGGCTCAAATTTTCATGGATAATATCTTCAAACTTCATGGCATGCCTCATTCTATTGTCTTTGACTGAGATTCATCTTTCACCAGAAATTTTTGGTAAGAATTGTTCAAGCTCTAAGGAACCCAATTGCATCTTAGCACCGCCTATCATCCCCAAACTGATGGCCAAACTGAAGTTGTTAACAATTTTTTGGAAGCATATTTGCGATTTTTTTCATCCAATAGACAAAACCAGTGGGCTCGATGATTACCCCTAGCTGAATGGTGGTACAACACATCTTAGTACTTACCATACAGGTACTCACATGAATCATTTTGAAGAAGTCTACAGAAAACATCTATCGTCAGTTCTCTCATACATGCCAGGTGTCTCGATGGTTCAAGAGGTTGAAAAAAATATTACAGTCTGAGAGGCCACTCTCCGTACCCTCAAAGAAAATTTGGTCATGGCTCAAAATCGCATGAAGCAACAAGCAGATCAGGGTCATTTTGACAATCAATTTTCTTAAGGGTACCATATGTTTCTTTATCTGCAACCTTACAAGAAGGCTTCACTCAAAGATGAACATTGTCAGAAACTTGCTCCCAAATTTTATGGTCCTTATACAATTCTCAAGCGAGTGGGGCACATGGCCTACTAGTTAGCTCTTCCCATTCATTCTAAGCGCCATCCTATTTTTCATGTCTCATGCTTAAATAAAGTGATTGGAAATAAGTGCCAAACTCAAACCGGTGTCCCTAAGTTGGATGAAGAAGGTTCCATTTGGTTGAATCCACAAGCAGTCTTGGACCAACGAGAGAGTCGTCTCCATCAACTCCATCAAGGAAGTGTTAGTTTAATGGAAAGATACAACTCCAGAAGAAGCCACTTGGGAGCCAGCCACCATTTAGCAACAATTTCCTCATCTCAAGCCTTGAGGACAAGGCTATTATTCAAGGCGGAGGGCATGTTAGGGACCTAACCTCCCTACCCCTCACGTAGGTAGAATAATATGTTTTCCATGTAATAAAGACCGACATTAGTTAATAAGGCCTATTTAATAAATGTGAACAAGTCAATGTAAGAAGACATAATAGAAGCTTATGTTTCTATAAAGATCTTCCTCTAGAATGTTCTTTAGAAGATCAAATTAGTATAAATAAGAGTAGGAGGCATGAGAAATCTTGTCTTGAGAATTATTGTAATAGAGCGCTACTCTATTGGAGGTTGCCCCCTCGAAGAGGCAAGTGAACGTCACACTTTCTATCAATAAAGGTTTCATTTTTGGTGTTGTGGTTCTCTACATTTAGTTGTTCTGTTGGTATTTGTTGCATTATTTATCTTTTTGCTTATTATAATATGTCTAGTACCTAACAAAAACCTTAGCAAGTATTGAGCCTTATAAATTATTCATTTAAATATCCCTTCACTCATTTATTTAAGCATCAAGGGCTTCTGCGGTCTAACATACGAGATATCATTTTTGGGATTATTTGCATAGAGTTAGTCATTAATCTATTACACATATCCATGAGTATTGGTCGCAATTGACCATTTTTTCATGATTTTGAATAGTCCACTTAGCACTCATTTCATCAGGTGATGCTCATAGGGGTGAAGAAGTGGGATTGAAACTAGAAAAATGAATCACATAACATCAATCATCACCTATGAGGCTTGCACCTGGTAACCAAGACTTCCTAAGAGCTTGCTACTCCATTTGCAAAATCTTAGCAAGTATTGTGCCTTAGCAAGTATTTTTCTTTTTTTAATTGTTTTTATGTTTATCTTTTAAAAAAAAATTGTATGTTGTGGTTTTTTAAATTATTTTTAATGTTTTTTTAGTAAATGTTTTTTTTCATATATATATATATATATATATATATATATATATATATATATATATATTCCTTTTAAAAAAATAGATCTTCTCTTCTTGTTTTTCAATTATGTATTTTTGTTGTTTTTTAATTTAAAAGGAAAATCTTTTTTTTTTCGTTTGGGTTTTTCCCTTCTTTTTGTTTTTTGTCTTTTTATTC
>ML817497.1:26388-41971 GCA_009831015.1 Picea engelmannii
ATGCATGCAACTAGGGTTAATAGAAACAACGATATTTTCTTTATGAATACAACCATGAACCTGTAATATAGATTTTTCACCTGAAAATATACTCTTGGTTCTCTCTTTATCCTGATTTTCTCCATGAGACCACTTGTCTAACACTATTTTTTCAAATTCTACATTGGAAAGTCTCATCATCTCATCATAATCAAGTGATTTCCACCAAACGGTAGCATCACCTTGCAATTTGAGAGATACCCAATGCGGCCAAGTATCTTCCCATGCTGATTTTCTGTCTTTAATGAAGGATTCAATACTAGGGCCATCAAATTTCCCTGTAAAATACATCTTGCTATGAAAAACCCCCAAAAATAGAACAATAAGTTACGACAGAAAATCGTGGCTTTTTCCGGAAAAACCCTGAAAAATTGCTGAATTTGAAATGCTCATAATTTTACTTCCCGAACTCCGTTTCGGCTGATTTTTTTTTTGAAATTGGGTATTTTTCCGAGAGGAAATCAAATACCCAATTTTTTTTTTCAAATTCAGCTCGTAAAACCTTATATCTGAACCTGAAGTGCACCGCCCTCTTTTTCTTCCCTAAAAAAAATTCTGCAAAAAGAGAAAACAAATCTTCCCTTCTTTGGCCAAGGAAAGTGCTCTGATACCAATTGTTAAATACCTATACCAGATCTGCAAATATACTTCATAAATAACCAAGAATAAACCATAAACCATTCACCATAACAATGAACACGAGAAATAGAGAAAACCCTTGAGGTAGGGTAACACCATATATTAATCCTTATGGAAGGATAAAACTCCTCAAGCAATCCTTGCTTGTACAATCACAATATTCTTCACTATGTTTCATTACATTGCATAGACTTCTTTATATAGCTTTCCCTATCTCCTAGGAACCTTTTAGAGAGCCTTCTCACATTTATTACATCCAACTACCATAGTGGGCCTTTATTAATATAGTGGACCTAGTCCACCTTACATTCAATGACCACATTTTCATATATTAAATGACTTCCACTAATAACACATAACTACATTCCCATTGGGTACCTCCCTAGGTACCCCATATTACCTCCCTAGGTATACCACAGTGTTTGTTATGAACATAAACATACATAAATAGATATTAATAACATAATAATTAATAAATAATAATTATTAATAATGAAAGGACATGTCTCAAAGGACATGACTATTGGTTAAGGGCACCCCTACGTGGGTATATAAGCGATCCCTCATTCTAATTTGTAATCATCTTACTATTCATTCTTATACATTATATATATATTTGTCCGTATGGATTTGATTACTATATTCCAGATATTTTGGATTATTTGTGCGTGACGAACTTTGTTGGATTATGATATCTTTTTTATCTAACTCTTCTTGTAAATACTTCTTATCATGCTTGAGATTTTTAATTTGAGTTAATAAATCCTGATTATGTCGTCTTAATTGTAAAAGTTCTTCCTTATTTTATGACCTATCGTCTTTTTTCTAATTCTAGATTCTCCTTTCTTTCGTCCTTTAAGATTTTAATTTGTTCAAGTAACTTCTGGTTAAGATTTCTTAAGCAAGATATTTTTTCCTCTTTTTCAGTTAATTTCTCATTGAGACCTTGATTTTCTTGTTCTAAATTTTTATTCCCTTACTTCTTGTCTTTTGACTTTCTGGTTTTAACTAATAAATTATGATTATGATTTTTTAATCGTAATATTTATTCATCTCATTCTAGTAAGTCTCGGTCCATTTTTTGTCTTTTGGTCTTTAGTTCTTCATTTTGTGCGATGATTTCCTAAATACGCTCTTTGAAGTAATAATTATCTTTCTCTTTTAACCCATTAAAATATTTCTCCTTCTCAATTTCAAACTGTAATTTTTTATTGCTCGCTTGATAATGTCCTAGTTCTCCTTTCAATATTCATGATTGTATTTCTAAATTATCTTGATATTCTTCCATAATAAATGATTTTCCACAAATCAAATAGAAGCGATTTTGATTTTTAAAAATTATCATATACTCAAACTCCATTTCACAAAAAAGACATTTAGTCCAAGATTTAAATTTATATATCGAATTCATTGTTCACAGATTCTTATTTTTTGTTATTCAATATATGTCCCCTTTTATATAAATCATTTCAGAACTTTTTTTTTCTTGGTATACTTTAATCCTTTTATATATAGTCTTCTTTTGAATATCTTGACTATTACTTCTATAATATCCTTTTTCTAATCTTATATATAAAAAATTATAAACCCTCCTTTACTTCAGAATTTCCTTTATATTTTTAATGACCCTTTTGTATTTCCTTAATATATATATATATATATATATATATATATATATATATATATATATATATAACATTTTAGGCATAGGTAAGATATATAATGTTTCCTTGTAAAATCTAACTTTTTTTTTCTTTGAACTTTTGTATTTGTTTTTTTTCAAAACACTCTTTTTATTCATTTCGGATGACTTTGGATGACTTTGATTATTATAATATCTATTATAATAGTACCTTTAAGAAACTTGAATTAGTATTTTTACTTTATACAATGGTATCCTCTTTTTTTCCTAGGGTAACGAGGACTTAAGAGTTAAATCTTCGTTATTTACTCGTTTAATTTATTATACTTTTAAATGTTAGTGGATGCACGCTACTCTAATTCCCCTTTAAAATATTGTTGACTTCACGTCCTTATGGGTTACTTTAGTTTTAATAGCTCTTTCTAGTGGTATTTCCAATCGTCACAATTTTTCTTGGAAGGAAACTTTGACTCGAATTAGCAATATATGGCAACAACCCCAATGGTGGCTAGTATGGGTTCAGAGCACGATTTGTGTGATGCTTGAGTGTTTTTGTGCTGCCCTTTTATTTTACCAATAGTCACAATGTATATACCCTAAGACGATTAATAGAATGATTAATGAATTCTATCGAGTTTGACGGTGGTGATTTATAACTTGTGTAATCGTTATCTCTCGAATACTATAATTCTCGTGTAATCAAATTGGATGGTGACTTGATTAACCTCTGTTATGCCACAATAGAGACATTCTTGCAGGTATGGATGGATGCATGGTTATATTGTCCCTAGTTTACGACCATTTATTCTTTCATTGATCTTTATGAGATGACGCGTAACCTAATTCTGAAGACCGAATCAGTGGAACAAACTGTATCAGGATTTACAACAAGCAGAGATACATGGTTCATATCAGGATTAGAAAACCATTTAACGCAATGAAATAGGGAAATTTGATAGTTACGTTCGCAGGAACTTCTGAGAGGTCAACTTCTGCCCACCTAAGTTTGTAAACAACGACGATAGATATTGTAGGAGAGTGTAAAACAAAACTTCTTATGGTTGCTGAATGAATGACTATAGCAGGTTGTTTTGACCAACAATTTGACTGGTAAAGTGCTTCCAACTTGTGATTCTTTCTTTCTAACTTTTTTAAAAATCTTTTTAATATTTTCTTTGTAGCTGAGTAATTCTTCTTTTACGAAATTTCTGAATTTTTAATGGCCAAAAGCTCAATTATGGTCAAAGACCAAATAATAATTCAGAGAAACTCTGAAAACTTGATGTGGCTAAAGCCAATGATTTTGTTGTCAAGGGAAACAAAATTGACCAAAAAGTCTATGGCCAAGGGCCAGGATCAGACTGACTCTTATACCAAATGAGACAAACAAAGTTCGTCACGCACAAATAATCCAAAATATTTGGAATATAGTAATCAAATCCATACGTATATATATATATATATATATATATATATATATATATATATATATATATATATATATATATATATATATATATATATATATATATATATATATATATATAAGAATGAATAGTAAGGTGATTACAAATTAGAATGAGAGCTCGCTTATATACCTACACAAGGGTGCCCTTAACCAATAGTCATGTCCTTTGAGACACGTCCTTTCATTATTAATAATTATTATTTATTAATTATCATTTAATTATTATGTTATTAATATCTATTTTATATGTATATTTATGTTCATAACAGTGTGAACCTTGTATGTTGAGGTGGTTTAGAAGAAGGAACATTATTCTCTCGATAGATGTTAGGAGTGGTCCTTCTAATAGCCATAGCCATATTTTTTCTTTCAATATTTCTCACCACCCTAAATGCATTCTCCAATGATTTGGGTTCCCAAAGGAAAGCCTCATGTTGAATGTTATCCTTTAAAGTTCATATGAATACATCAATCATGTGCTCATTTGAAATATTTGTTACCTTTATATTCAATCTTTGGAAGTTCTCAATATGCTCCGCAACTGAACCCTTTTGCTTGAGATTTACCAATTGGCTGAAGAAGGTATTGCTCCTTGTATCCTCATAGTGTGCTATCATTTCTTTCGTGAAAATTGTCCACGTGACAAGTGATTTGTGAGAACAAAACCATCGATAATTCACAAATTGATTGGGTTCTAAATATAAAGATGCAATTCGTACCTTTTGTGTGTTGATGATTGCATCTACGTGAGACATTCTCCAACTTACAAACCTTAGAGAAATCCCCTGAGAGGGGTGTGTGGTTCCTATCTGAGACAGAGCTAGAACGTAGAGATGGCCTCCTCCTTACAGAGAGTTGAGAAGAACTCCAAATGATTCTCCCGTGTAACACAGTGAGAAAGGAGATCTTCGGAGTTGGACATGATTGTGGATGAGCACAAGGTGAACGTGTGAAATCCCAAAGTGTCAGGTGCACAGTCATGAGAACATAAATGAAGATGGTGTATTATCCTTCTTTGAGAAGAGAGTTGATGAGAAACTCCAGATGAATCTCTTGTGTAATGCAATGGGAAATAAGATCTATTGAGTGGACGTGGTTGTGGATGAGCACAGGTGATCGTGATCCTAGTGGCTGAGCACTAGTGAAGAAGTGGTTCTTCTGTGTAATGCAGTGAGCCAGAGATATGGACATACCTATGAATGTGCCCCTAGTGGATGAACACTAGTGGGTGTATAAGATCCCTTGCTATATTGTTCAAGAGTCAGACCTACCTATAACCCTAATTGTAATGTAAAGGGTATAGGTCGGCCCCACCTTAATGTGACTGGTAATTAATGTAAAAGATAATTAGTCTGTTTAATATTAATTATATTATAAGATAGAGAGGTTGGCCCTATTGTGCCAATAGACACTTCTATTGACATGTTTAGTCTAGTCTAAGTAAAGGTAAATTCCCCATTGAGGAATCACATCTTTCATGTGAGTTTGGAAATTTCAGCAAGTACACCTTCTTGGGAAAAGTGTGCACCTCTCTTGGGCGCTAGTCATCTAGGGTTTGAGCACCCTCTTGTGCGCTAGGTATTATTGGTGATGAAGGTATTTCTATTGAATAATATAGCAAAGGATTTGGCTGGGTTTTCTTCCCTTGTTGAGAAGGGTCTCCCAGGATACTTCTTGTGTTCTTGTGCATGGTGTTTCTTCTTGTGAGCTTGGTTGCTGCAACATTATTGGTTATGCTTAAGACACATGCTAAAATTGAATGAAATTCATGAATAACCTTGCTAATATAAAAAATCAACATGGTTTCAGAGAATAGGTCTTGAAGAACCCATTACACAAAAAACTTTCAACCATCCTTTCTCTCTTCTACAGAAACCATACAACCCTCCTAGGGTTCCCAGAAAATCCGTATGGCCTACTGTTCTCGATGTTTTCAGCACTTGGCACTTGGACGTTGGAGATAAAAAGGGAATAGGAGTGTACGACCTCCTTCAACGCACCTCCAACAAGGTTCAGATCAAAATTTCGAGCATTTTGAAATTTTGGCCCTAGGTTTTCTAGGGTTTCGCTAATTTCTGTAGAAATTTCAGTATTAGGGTTTCTGCAATTCATTGAAGGAGCTCTTTAGCTCACCAATGTTATCTTATATTTCAAAGGCTTATTGTTGGCAGTCATAAGTCCAACAAAACCTAAAAGTGCTAGCCTAGCCTAGCCGTTAGGTTTTCTAGCCCAGTTGACAAAGGGTTGTGAAGAATCTAAAATTATGATGGACAATAACTATGATGGAAGATAAGCTTGATGGAGAAATCACTTCAAGTTCTTGGAAGACAAGAATTCAAAGGAAGACTTATTGTGGGTGATACAAAAAGGTTTCATTGTGACATACCTCCTTCATGAATATGTCAGAGGACGGAGATCAACCATGTGCCATTGGAGAAATCATATCAACACCCTCAGGTATGCACTTGTATATATATTATTTGTATCATTGTCATGAGGGAAATTGCAGGATGAAGGAACCTTTTGCCGAAGTCTTGGATCCAGAGGGATCTCAGTGCATTCAGAGGAACAACACATTGGAAGTGAAGACTTTAGGTTTGATTATTGTAATTGTCATTCCTCTAACCTATATTTCTAAAGTTTTCTACATTACAAGTAGTTGTTGTAGTTGTGACAACAATCCTTAATTTTTTTTGATTCTATAGATGTACTCATTATTCTCCTTTAAGAGATATTCTTGTTTTGGTTAGTCTTGTTTTCTTGTTCCAGACAGGTTAAGAACAAAGGAAGATGCTTATCCTTTAGAGGGAGTCAAAACTATTTGAGAATGAGGAAGAATAGAACCATCCTTGAGACAATCAATGCAATAATGCATGATTAGAATATTTCCATGATTCCATGGGCATAAGCATGCATGCCACAATATATGTTCAAAACAAGAGGCTTCACCAGTCTTTGAAAAACATAACTCCCAAAATCTTCACCGAAGTGAAGCCTGATATTGAACACTTAAGGATATTTGGGTGCCCAATGTATTTGCATATACCCAAAGAGAAGTCCAAGCTAGACCCTTCAGGGAGAAAGGATACATCTTTGGGATAAATAGTGAATCATTGAAGACATTCCATATCTACATCCCTGGTCAAAGAAAGATTGAGACAAGCAGAGATGTTGTCCTTGAAGAAGATATAACCTTTCAAAGATCCAAAGAATATCAGATGGAGATTGACATTAAGACAATAACTTCTCCCCCTTCAACATTTGAGAGGGAGACATACATTATTACAACTGATCCATTTGCTCCAATTGATATGTCCAAAGAAATATTGTAGTAGGGCATAATAGGCCTGCCTAGGCTCACTTTGCAGGAGGCAGAGAAACATACAAGCCCCTCAAGGCACATCCCAAGAAATCAAAAGAGATTTTTGAGCTATCCTTCAGTCATGAGCCACTTTATTAATTTTGATCCTCCTTGTCTTGGAGAATCAACAAGAGAACAGGTATGGAAAGATACCATAACAAAAGAATACCAATATATCTTAAAATAATGATGCTCAATATATTGTTCAGAGACCATAAGGGAAGTCTATGGTAACTTCCAAGTAGATCTATAAGATCAAACATGCAGCTGATGGAAGTGTCAAGAAATACAAAGCAAGATCTATAGCCAAAGGATTCTCACAAACAAAGGCAGTTGTCTATGATGAGACACTTGATCCAGTAAACCTAATACACTTCCATCCATACCACCACCCATGAGTTGGAAACTATATCAGATGGATGGATTCTTGTTGAGTTTGGGTTTCAACAAGAGTATTGCTGATTCAAACCTATATTATTACAGTGTTGGTGACGAGAGCCTGATTTTGATGAATTATTTAGAAAGCCTTGTTGGATACAAATTAGCTTTGAATTCTATTTCCGAGATGAAGGATATGAGTATGATGCACTACTTCTTGGACAAGAATTATGACAGAGGACCGATGATATTTTCCCGAGTCAAGGAAAATATACAATGGGAATATTAAAGAAGTTCAGTATGATAGAATGCAAAACCACCATGATGGATTTGGAGAAAATGAATGATGATGATTCAGACAAGATTGATCCAAAACTTATTGGATCATTGATGTATCTGGTTAACACCAGATCTGTTAATGTTTAAGCTATTATTAGAGTTCTTTGCATTTAAATAGATAACAATAACATAATATAGGATCACTGAGAAATACGCAATCACAAGAGACACATCATTTATCCTGGGAAACCCTTATGGGGCAGAAAACCCAACAAAACTTCCTTATTATAGATAGCCAATACAATGCCAAGAGATAACTCAAACAAGTACAAAAATTCCTCTCCCAAAGATGCGCCTCTCTCTCTCTCGCTCTTCTCCAACTGCAGCTCCGAAACTTGTCTCTCAAATGAACAAGTGAGTGTGTCTAAGTGAGGTGCTAGCCTCCTTATTTATATAAGTTTGGCATGTGTGGAAGTGTCTCTTCACTGGCAGGGTCGACTTCTCAGTCTGGGTGGTTATAACCTCCTTTAATATATTCTAGGGCCGACTTCTTATTCTGCCTATTACAATTACATTTTGACCAATCCGCACAAGGGGATTTGGTCCTTTACAATAGATGACATGATCAATCCGCAGTGGGGATTGATCCAATGAATAATATATCAAATAATAATCAGAATACACTTTGCAGTTACATTATTTCAACACTCCCCCTTAACAAGAAGGGTATTCTTCAACAACATCAGGCGAGAGAGAGGACTACATCATCAACAACATCAGGAGAACAACATCATCAATATCGTCTTGGAACACTGACTGACGTATCTATAAATCATCAGAAGTTTTCTTCATCGGTAGCATCATCATTCTCAAAGGAATGCAATCATCATCTGCATCAATATGAATTAGTATAAAACTAATACATCATCATCACAACACGATGCTGGCTCATCATCATAATACTGGACTGGCTTTACGTCACAGTTGTTAAGATGGAAGCACATTACTCATCTTTCTTTACGTCACAACAATCGAGCTGGAAGAAAGATACTAGACTGTCTTTACATCACAACTATCAAGATGGAAGCACAGTGGTAGTTTCATCTCATTGTCTTGCTTTACATCACAACAATCAAGATGGAAGCAAGATACTAGACTGGCTTTACCTCACAACTCTCAAGCTGGAAGCACAATACTAGTCTCATCTCAAAATCTTGCTTTACGTCACATCACTCAAGATGGAAGCAAGATACTAGACTGTATTTATGTCACAGCTCTCAAGCTGGAAGCACAGTACTAGTCTCATCTCAACGTCTTGCTTTACGTCACAACACTCAAGCTGGAAGCAAGATACTAGACTAGATTTACGTCACAGCTCTTAAGGTGGAAGCACAATACTAGTCTCATCTCAATGTCTTTCTTTACATCACAACACTCAAGATGGAAGCAAGATACTAGACTAGCTTTACGTCACATCTCTCAAGCTGGAAGCACATTACTAGTCTCATCACAATGTCTTGCTTTACGTCACAACACTCAAGATGGAAGCAAGATACTAGACTGGATTTACATCACAACTCTCAAGATGGAAGCACAATACTAGTCACATCACAACAGCTACTCCCCCTTTCAAGGAAGGTCCTTTCGGAATATACCAATCTTATCTTGAAAGTGCTCAAACTTTACACGAGATAGAGGCTTGGTCAACACATCAACAACCTATTCATCTGTGCTAACGTACTGGAGCTTTATGGATCCCCTCTGCACCATGCCACAGATGTAATGATATCGAATCTCTATGTGCTTCGACCTGTCATGGAATACAAGATTCTTTGTCATCTTTATGCAGCTCTGGTTGTCACATAGGATCGTGGTTTCTTCCATATCTAGGTCAAATAGGCCGGTCAACAACTTAGAAAGCCATATATCTTCGTAGCTAGCAGAACACACAACAATGTATTATGCTTCCGTTGTACTGAGAGTAATGATGAATTTCTTCCTACTCTACCATGAGATCATGGTTGATCCCAAACTGAAACAACATCCTGAAGTGCTCTTCCTATCAGAAACACTTCCATCCCAATATGAATCAGTGTACCCACTCAATGTGAAATCATGATCTCCATCATAACTGAGACCACAATCTAATGTACCCTTAATGTACCTCATCACATGTTTTGAAACCACAAGGTGAACATGTCCGAGTTCTACCAGAAATTGACTCAAGGTGTTCACGACAAAACAAATATCTGGTCTAGTGTTCGTCAGGTACATCAACGATCCAATAATCTGTCTATACAGCGTGGCATCAATCAATTCTGACGAAGTATTGACCATCAACTTCAGCTTCATTTCCATGGGTGTATTCATGGAATTGCACTCTAACATGTCGAATCTCTTCAAGATTTCGACTGCATACTTCCCTTGGTTAAGGAAGATCCTCTCTGGACTCTGCCATACCTCAAGACCTAAGAAATAATGCATTAGGCCAAGGCATTTCATCTCAAATTCTGAAGCAAGCCTCTTCTTACATTCGGTGATGATATTTTCTTCTCTAGTTAAGAATGAGTCATCCACATATAGAAATAATATCACTGGCTCATCGTTCATGACCTTGAAGTAGAGGTTAGAGTCTGCTTTACTCTTGGTAAAGCCCAAGATCATCAGGAAACTGTCTATCCGGCCATACCAAGCTCTAGGAGCTTTATTTAATCTGTATAGAGCCTTCTTAAACTTGCAGACATGAGACACTATTAAAGTTGAACGTTTTTGCGACGAAGTTGAGACAAAGTTTCGTCGAACTAGGGTTGTTATTGCGACCTAGATGATATTTTTTTTCGTCGGAATCAATTCGTCGATCTAGCGGCCACACATGGATCTTCACCGGTCTAGTGACCGAGAAAATAAGCCTATTCACAATAGGAAAAAGTTACCATTAGTTGGTCAAACGATCAAGATTAGTTGGTATAGAGACCAACTTTAGCTGCAAGCCTTGCTAGCATCTCTAAGGAAAACATAACCTTGGTCACTCTAGCGACCATAATTAGTCGGCTAGCGACAAATATTAGTCGGTCTAATGACTAATATTAGTCGCAAGAGTGACCAAAACAACCCTAGTAAACTTAGCCAATAAACCACACTAAGTCGGTAGAACGATGAAGATTAGTCCCTAGATCGACCAAACTTGAAGCTAAAAAGGTTAAACGAAGGACAAACAGGTAGTCTCTAGAGTGACCAAGTGACATACTTTGCGACCAAATGGAAATACAAGCGATGAGCATGTTATTCGTTAGAGCGACTAACGTTGGGGTTTTTAAAAATAAAATAAAATAAGGCCAAACTAGTAAGCTACAGAAAAGAATACTTTCATTATGTACTTGGGAAACAATATAGAAAAGAAAAGCAGAGAAGTATGACTATCTAGAAGTGATGAACACACATTCTTTCAAAATCATTCCGAAGGGAAACAATACAGAAATATAATTTGGAAAATGCCCAAGTCAAATGGAAGAAATAACCTCAAAGTTATATGAACTTGCAGATATGAGAGTAGTTCTGTCGGGGTAGCAAAAGAAGTACTGTATTGTATTGACATAAAAAAGACAATTGTAATTAAGATTGGTCAGCCAAAATTCTTATGGCAGAGTAAGCTGGTTGTATTTAAGGCTTATATTGAATTACACAAGCTTTAACTGTCCATTCAAGAACTAGATTGAAGGGTGCCTACCCTTCTCATCCTTTGTTGTTTTAATTAATAGATTGCTTGTCATTAATCCATATCCTTTATGTTGACAATATTCACGTCTTTAGTGTTGGTTCACTTAGGGAGGCAGAATCTTTGAAGATTTTGTTTAATCTTTATTGTAGAGACACTGGAATTGAACTAAATTTGATCAAGTCCTATAGAGTATACAAAGGCATGAGTAGAATCTAAATGTTATTCTTGCAAAGTAATAACATTTATAGGTTCCACCATTCTACAGTTGATCTACAACTTATTGAGAAATAGATCATGGTCAATCCTAGCAAATCTACACTCCTCGCAAGAAAATTCAGAATAGTCAACACAATGGATCTAATATAGAATTACCACTCTTATTTGTGTGCACACCAATATATCTAATAACTCCTCCATGATCTCGAAATATTGGTTTGCATAGATTTTGTCCCTTTATAAATGACATATACATAGAAAATCTATAGATTTGATAGCATATCTTAACAATGAGTACCCTAATCCTTCTCTTTTCACACATGCCAATAATGCACATACACAATTTTTTTTTCTAGTACAACTCACACAACTAATATTTTCCATCATGCTTGTATTAGTGAGAGTTATCACATAGTGCATATGCATTAGGAATTTCCACCATGGATCCATATTTTATGCCAAGTAAATGGCCCCAACAAGTCAATGAATACCTAGATTTGCTAGCTCATGAAAGGGGAGATATCCTAGGGTGAGCTAGTATGAAAATAGGTCAACGTTAGGTAGGTTGGGGCTGCAAAAATAGCTTAGAATAGTCAAATGGTAGACAATCTTGAGGAAGTTCTTCCCAATACACACCTCATTACTGAACTCAATTGAATGATAAGAAGTTCTTCCCATTGCTACATTTAATCACCACACAACACATAAATCTAAATTATGGCATTAACTAGGACTCAAATCCAAATTTAAGAAAAAGATCATTTCCTTATTTATGATAAATGATTATAAGTTGCACTTAACTATAGGGAACATAATTACAATTGTGTGATTGTCACAAGTTCAACTATATCATTAACTCAAGGAAATATTTAATAAACAAGTGACCAAAAGAACAAACCCACACAAACATGGTGACAACAACAATTGCAAGGTATACTTATATGGAACTTAGTATCTAAATCTAGTTAGAAGGAACATGATCCAAGTTATTGGCTTTAGTCAGTTAATGCCCTAGATGAAAAATACAGAGTAATTTTGGAGACAACCAAACACAATTACAATGCTATGTTGTTCTAGACATTGCAATAAATCAAATGATATATTAATTGCCCCAAAACATCCAAGAATGGGGGACTGTGTCAGAGTGAATCTATATCTAGCATTAAAATGGTGGGACTGTCTTTGTAATAGTTATGTTAGTCCTAATTTGAGTGCCAAGTTAGTAGCTTTAGGGAGCTATAGAGATTAGGTCTAGATGTCTTGCGTCAGGCCACTAAGAGTCTAGGATTGCTAGGCTTAGGATGTAGTTTAGGTTTAAGGTAGGCTGAGGTATGTAGGGGTAGCCTTATAGGTTAGGCTAGGAGGTTTGAATCTCCTAGGAGGAGCAATAAGCATATGAAGAGGATGATGAACCTCAGGGTCACCGCATTCAGTGTGTACTACATTGATTTAGGCTAGCAACAATGTTGTCTAGAGAGACATACCTTAGGGAGTGTGCCCACCACCATGCATCCTTAACACTCGTGGAGTCAGCATAACTTTGTCTTCTTAAATTCAAATTTCCTAAAATAAATCATTGATCTCCACATTCATTACGAAATATCATAATAGTCATAAATCAACCAAAAATCACCTTAAACCGGTCCTTAACAAGATCCATACATTTGAGTGATGGGGTGCCTCCAATGTTGCTCCTCTCCATCTTGTGTTTCATCACATGATTTAATTATAATTCAGAATAGTAATTAAAGATGTAACAACCTCTACAAATTAATGACTAAAGGCGAATACCTGAATGAGCTTCTCTTCGTTTCGAGAATAAATTATTCTCTATAATCAATGAGTAAAAACTAATTGACAAGTTTTTAATTTCATTTTATTTACCATGTCCTCCAGAGAGACACATGGAAATTGCCCCAAGCTTCTTCGATGCACCACCACGCCATCAGAACCCTGCGTGAACCCAACCTTTAGATCTTCTTCTGTGGCTTTGTCGTTGAACAAATCCCCCTACATTGAGCAATATAAAAATCATTAGTCACTAGCTGCAATGAATTACATATTTTGTGACGATGATATAAAAAAAAAAATGTTTAGGCACTTACAACCCATGCCTTCAATCTTTCGTAACCACCTTGGCCCAGTTTATGTTGGCCGTGTTTGTCTTGTCTTGCCTTTGTTGCCTTAGAAGTGTCTTGGAGTCTACGCAATATTTTTAAATATGTTAGATATTGATTGTTTTCCTCGTAAAGAAAACAAAAGACCATCATAGTAAATTGAAAACACGTTTTACCTTCCAGGGCCATGTGGTTTCTTGCCTTGTGCTTTCATCGCTAATTCTCTTGCATCGAGAATAATTTCTTTCCACTCCCTCTCGGGGACAACCAAAGGGTGTTCGCACTTGGGGTCCTGTACTAACTTATTCCTATACGCCTCTCTAACATGTTTCAAATGCTTGCTGGTCCTTTTTAGGACTTCCGATTTATTGAACGAGTCACCAAACTCGCCAACCAGTCTAGAGATAAGAAGACTTTTCAGTTTGGAATTTTGTCGATTCCATTGTATTCGAATGGTCGGCCCAAAAATTTCTAATTCATAGTCATGAAAAATATTGTAGAACACATTGTTTCCTATAAAACATCGTCATCATTAGTAATTTAAATCTCACTGATATGTGATTGTTTAAACAATTATATAACAAGAATATCTATAAATACATATATTAAATACCTGGTAGTTGTACTATTTTTAAAGGAACCTTGTCCTGGTCGACCAAAAATGATATTGCGGTTGTTCCTATGCTTTCGATACGTGTAGCACCAGGGTAACAATCAACGAAAGAGTGATCAGTTCCATGATCATGTACACCACCTGCATAATCTGGCGTGTGCTGTGGGGGCGTGGCATCACTCCTAGAAGGTATAGAATCAGTCTCAAGTGGCAGACTTGGGGTGGAAAATAGCCTGGTGTCTACGTGGCCATGCGGGTTCGCTGTTGCAGTCCTACTGCTGCCACCAGGACCTTCCCCTTCCCCTCTCATCGATCTCACAAAATTCTACAATGAGAAATATGTGTTAATTGCATATATCAAATTACAAAATTTAAAACCAAAAAATGATATTGTTAGATGACATGACTTACCCCATAATTTTCTATCTTAACACGTAATTCAACTATCCTTTGGAAATCCTCAGCAGTTTCCATCCCAGTAGCGACAAAATCCCAGAATTCCCTATTGTCCTTTCTTAGGGACAATTCTATTGTCTGCAAGGGGTCTCGAGAATCAAATATCTCTTCATTGCTTATATATTCATATTTCATCGTTTTCAGTCGATGTGGTGCTAGGAACGGGGCCTTTGCCCCGATCAACGCCTTTGCAAAGCTCAGGGCCTTTGCCCCGATAACCACTCTGGAGTAATTTCAATAAGAATGTTAGTACGTGCAAGAAATATTGAAAAAACAATATATGAAATAATGGAATATTTGCAAATATTATCAAATGAAACCTTCACACATACAAATTAGAAAATATTTGGAAATGAAACATCGAACACAAATTAGCAAATGGAACATTCAGAAATAAAATAAAATTTTGTCACAAATGAAACATTCACAAATTAAGTAATCCATTTTTAATTTTGGGTATAATGGGTTTTGTACCATAGCAAAAGAAGATGACTAGAGAAAATGATTGTTATACTTGAGTAGAACAAAGGTAGAAAAAGACCTTATAGAAGTTTTTCACAAGTGATAGTGTCTATTGTAACTCCATAGTGAGTCCATGCTTCTTTGTAAACAACAAGGTGCATTGCTCATTTTCTTGTTGGTTTTTCCCAAATCAGG
>ML817497.1:133472-144674 GCA_009831015.1 Picea engelmannii
ATATATTAGTAAAATGAGCACACCAACACAAGGAATGACAATATGTACTATGGGAAACCTGATTTGGGAAAAACCAACAAGAAAATGAGAAATGCACCTTGTTGTTTACAAAGAAGCATGGACTCGCTATGGAGTTACAATAGGCACTATCACTTGTGAAAAACTTCTATAAGGTTTTTTTCTACCTTTGTTCTACTCAAATATAACAATCATTTTCTCTAGTCATCTATATTACAACTGCCTTCTTCAACATTTGGTGTATCGAGGGAACCCAATGCTTCTGCATATAAGAGAAATTCTTTTCACCATATAACCTACTCACTAGCATGATGAAATCCCTCATGGGTTCTCATAAATTAGAGGTGGGCTACAAATTAGATGGGAAATTCTAAATTATTTCTTCTGTCTTCCCACATAATTTTGGCCCAACACCTACCCAAAATANTGAGTGAAGAAATACTTTGTGTTTTCTCAGAGGTTGGGCTCCAACCCTAGATGCAAAAGTCTTACATGTCAAGTTATCTTTTCAATGTTTATCTTTAGCTATACTATAATATGAAGATCGTTGGCCTAATGTTTCCTTCTCCCTCAATGGAGTGTAGGTACAACCAACTATGTATCTATCAGACCTATCATCCAGCTCGAGCAATGAAATTTCGAGAGGGACAAGGGAAAACATATCCAACACATGTTACAAGGCGAAATAAACTAGAGGTGAAAAGGATTTGGTAGGCGCATGAAATTATTTCTTGCTGAAGGAGGATCATGCTCTTATGACGATGAGAGAATAGGTGACATCGAGGTTCCCTTGAGGTACAAACACCTACTGAAATAGTGGGTACCCAAGGAACTACCAGAGTTGGACATCGACTTTTGTGTTAATGAGAGGATGTATCGCATTGCTCCGTCATCCATCCATGGCCTTGGTTTATTCTCCATGGATGACATAAAGGTAAAATATGGCGGATTAGTTGAATTGTTTGAGTATGTTGGACCATGTTACACTTATGGAGTATGCTTGAGGCTGGTCCAATATATGCCTAGTATGCGGAGATACGCACTCGCCGCAAATTATATATAGTTGAAAGACAATAATAAAAATAAAGGAGTGACTATGTATATTGATGGAAGGCCAAAGACATCGGGGAATATTGCAGGTCTTATAAACAATACAAGGCCTGGGACAACAAGAAAGGAACCCAATTGCATTTTTGAGGAGCGTGAAGGTAATAGGATATTTGTATGTGCGGTGAAAACAATAACGGCAGGCGAAGAGTTGATGGTCAATTACAATCTGAATCGAGTCGACCCAGGAACGTCTTCTTTTGCTACAGTACAAAACCCATTATACCCAAACTTAAAAAGGGATTACTTAATTTGTGAATGTTTCATTTGTGACGAAATTTTATTTTATTTTCTTATGAGATTATACTCATTTATACAATGCTTTATTATGATCAAAATGTAATATTACAAGTATATTAGTCAAAATATTGAAATGAAATGAGAATCTAAGAGAGAACATATATTAGTAAAATGAGCACACCAACACAAGGAATGACAATATGTACTATGGGAAACCTGATTTGGGAAAAACCAACAAGAAAATGAGCAATGCACCTTGTTGTTTACAAAGAAGCATGGACTCACTATGGAGTTACAATAGACACTATCACTAGTGAAAAAATTCTATAATGTATTTTTCTACCTCTGTTCTACTCAAATATAACAATCATTTTCTCTAGTCATCTTCTTTTGTTACGGTACAAAACCCATTATACCCATTAAACCCATTATCTTCTTTTATTTTAGGAATGACAATATGTACTATGGGAAACCTGATTTGGGAAAAACCAACAAGAAAATGAGCGATGCACCTTGTTGTTTACAAAGAAGCATGGACTCACTATGGAGTTACAATAGACACTATCACTTGTGAAAAACTTCTATAAGGTCTTTTTCTACCTTTGTTCTACTCAAATATAACACTCATTTTCTCTAGTCATCTTCTTTTGCTACGGTACAAAACCCATTATACCCAAACTTAAAAAGGGATTACTTAATTTGTGAATGTTTCATTTGTGACAAAATTTTATTTTATTTCTGAATGTACCATTTGCTAATTTTTGCTTGATGTTTCATTTCCAAATATTTTCTAATTTGTATGTGTGAATGTTTCATTTGATAATATTTGCAAATATTCCATTATTTCATATATTTTTTTTTCAATATTTCTTGCACGTACTAACATTCTTCTTGAAATTCCTCTAGAGTGGTTATCGGGGCAGAGGCCCTGAGCGTGGCAAAGGCGTTGATCGAGGCAAAGGCCCCGTTCCTAGCACCACATCGACCGAAAACGATGAAAGATGAATATATAAGCGATGAAGAGATATTTGATTCTCGAGACCCCTTGCAGACAATAGAATTGTCCCTAAGAAAGGCCAATAGGGAATTCTGGGATTTTGTCGCTACTGGGCCGGAAACTGCTGAGGATTTCCAAAGGATAGTTGAATTACGTGTTAAGATAGCAAATTATGGGGTAAGTCATGTCATCTAACAATATCAATTTTTGGTTTTAAATTTTGTAATTTGATATATGCAATTAACACATATTTCTCATTGTAGAATTTTGTGAGATCGATGAGAGGGGAAGGGGAAGGTCCTGGTGGCAGCAACAGGACTACAACAGCGAACCTGCATGGCCACATAGACACCAGGCTATTTTCCACCCCAATTCTGCCACTTGAGACTGATTCTATACCTTCTAGGGGTGATGCCACGCCCCCACAGCACACGCCAGATTATGCAGGTGGTGTACATGATCATGGAACTGGTCACTCTTTCGTTGATTGTTACCCTGGTGCTACATGTATCGAAAGCACAGGAACAACCGCAGTATCATTTTTGGTCGACCAGGACAAGGTTCCTTTAAAAATAGTACAGCTACCAGGTATTTAATATATGTATTTATAGATATTCTTGTTATATAATTGTTTAAACAATCACATATCAGTGAGATTTAAATTACTAATGATGACGATGTTTTACAGGAAACAATGTGTTCTACAATAGTTTTCATGACTATGCATTAGAACTTTTTGGGCCGACCATTCGAATACGATGGAATCGACAAAATTCCAAACTGAAAAGTCTTCTTATCTCCAGACTGGTTGGCAATTTTGGTGACTCGTTCAATAAATCGGAAGTCCTAAAAAGGATCGACAAGCATTTGAAACATGTTAGAGAGGCATATAGGAATAAGTTAGTACAGGACCCCAAGTGCGAACACCCTTTGGTTGTCCCCGAGAGGGAGTGGAAAGAAATTATTCTCGATGCAAGAGAATTAGCGATGAAAGCACAAGGGAAGAAACAACATGGCCCTGTAAGGTAAAAGGTGTTTTCAATTTACTATGATGGTCTTTTGTTTACTTTACGAGGAAAACAATCAATATCTAACATATTTCAAAATATTGCGTAGACTCCAAGACACTTCCAAGGCAACAAAGGCAAGACAAGACAAACACGACCAACATAAACTGAGCCAAGGTGGTTACGGAAGATTGAAGGCACAGGTTGTAAGTGCCTAAACATTTTATTTTTTTTATCATCGTCACAAAACATGTAATTCATTGCAGCTAGTGACTAATGATTTTGATATTGCTCAATGTAGGGGGATTTGTTCAACGACAAAGCCACAGAAGAAGATCTAAAGGTTGGGTTCACGCAGGGTTCTGATGGCATGGTGGTGCGTCAAAGAAACTTGGGGCAATCGCCATGTGTCTCTCTGGAGGACATGGTAAATAAAATGAAATTAAAAACTTGTCGATTAGTTTTTACTCATTGATTACTTGTAATGTAAAATATATTTTTTATTCATTTAAAATGTAAAATAATGTGTTTATTTTCCACATTCGCAGGAGATTAACAATGCTACCAATGCTCCTGATGTACCCGATGAACCACATCCCGACCCCATATTGATTCAAGCGTTGTTTCCGAAGGACCATTACATAGTGGTATGCGTGCATTTTTAATGTTTTTCCATTTTTCAATGAATATTAATATTTAGGGTATATTCTGTACTAAATACTTATATTGTTTCATATGGCAGAGCATGTAGATGTCGATCGAGAGAGGAGATCAACAAGCGCGGAAACAACAATGCGGCCACCACCTATTGTTTCTACTGCACCGGCTAATCCAGGTATAAAACAATTTAATTAAATATATATTAATTAAATTGTCCTAGGAACAATGAATAACAATATCACTTGAATTTTTTTTGTTGTTACAGCAGTGGATGCCCATGCGCATCCTCAACCTCAACGCTGAAATACTAGAAGTTCATCATGGCGTGAGGTGTTGAGTATTGATGATGCAACACTTCAAGAAGGCCCAACAACTGTGGGGGATCAGTTAAATGATGATGATGACGACTTAATTTGTGCTTTCATGGATACCAAGAAGAAGAAGAAGAAGAAAAACAATTGATTAGACATTTTATTATTAATATAAATCCAATATATTTCTAGTCCAATGTAATGTATTTTGTTTTCCTAAATTTCATGAATGTTATTTGCCTTCATGTTTTTTGTTTTAGCACATGGCGATGAATGTTTTTTTCTTACATTTAATGTTACTGTCATTTCTAATTATAGTTGTAAAATCTAGATAGATTGGGTATGGGAAAATGAGAGTGATGTGAGAGGGGGGGAGGAGCCAAAAGAGCTTCCACCTTCATGTGGTTGGTCATGTTCAATAGAGAATAATGTATTCTCGAAACGAAGAGAAGCTCATTCAGGTATTCGCCTTTAGTCATTAATTTGTAGAGGTTGTTACATCTTTAATTACTATTATGAATTATAATTAAGTCATGTGATGAATCGTAGGATGGAGACGAGCAACATTGGAGGCACTCCATCACTCAAATGTATGGATCTTGTTAAGGACTGGTTTAAGGTGATTTTTGGTTGATTTATGACTATCATGATATTTTGTAATGAATGTGGAGATCAATGATTTATTTTAGGAAATTTGAATTTAAGAAGACAAAGTTATGCTGACTCCACAAGTGTTAAGGATGCATGGTGGTGGGCACAATCCCCAAGGTATGTCTCTCTAGACAACATTGTTGCTAGCCTAAATCAATGTAGTACACACTGAATGCGATGACCCTGAGGTTCATCATCCTCTTCATATGTTTATTGCTCCTCCTAGGAGATTTGAACCTCCTAACCTAACCTATAAGGCTACCCCTACATACCTCGGCCTACCTTAAACCTAAACTACATCCTAATCCTAGCAATCCTAGACTCTTAGTGGCTTGACGCAAGACATCTAGACCTAATCTCTATAGCTCCCTAAAGCTACTAACTTGGCACTCAAATTAGGACTAACATAACTATTACGAAGACAGTCCCACCATTTTAATGCTAGATATAGATTCACTCTGACACAGTCCCCCATTCTTGAATGTTTTGGGGCGATTAATATATCATTTGATTTATTGCAATGTCTAAAACAACATACCATTGTAACTATGTTTGGTTGTCTCCAAAATTACTCTGTATTTTTCATCTAGGGCATTAACTGACTAAAGCCAATAACTTGGATCATGTTCCTTCTAACTAGATTTAGATACTAAGTTCCATATAAGTATACCTTGCAATTGTTGTTGTCACCATGTTTGTGTGGGTTTGTTCTTTTGGTCACTTGTTTATTAAATATTTCCTTGAGTTAATGATATAGTTGAACCTATGACAATCACACAATTATAATTATGTTCCCTATAGTTAAGTGCAACTTATAATCATTTATCATAAATAAGGAAATGATCTTTTTCTTAAATTTGGATTTGAGTCCTAGTTGATGCCATAATTTAGATTTATGTGTTGTGTGGTGATTAAATGTAGCAATGGGAAGAACTTCTTATCATTCAATTGAGTTCAGTAATGAGGTGTGTATTGGGAAGAACTTCCTCAAGATTGTCTACCATTTGACTGTTCTAAGCTATTTTTTCAGCCCCAACCTACCTAATGTTGACCTATTTTCATACTAGCTCACCCTAGGATATCTCCCCTTTCATGAGCTAGCAAATCTAGGTATTCATTGACTTGTTGAGGCCATTTACTTGGCATAAAATATGGATCCATGGTGGAAATTCCTAATTCATATGCACTATGTGATAACTCTCACTAATACAAGCATGATGGAAAATATTAGTTGTGTGAGTTGTACTAGAAAAAAACACTGTGTATGTGCATTATTGGCATGTGTGAAAAGAGAAGGATTAGGGTACTCATCGTTAAGATATGCTAGCGAATCTATAGATTTTCTATGTATATGTCATTTATAAAGGGACAAAATCTATGCAAACCAATATTTCAAGATCATGGAGGAGTTATTAGATATATTGGTGTGCACACAAATAAGAGTGGTAATTCTATATTAGATCCATTGTGTTGACTATTCTGAATTTTCTTGCAAGGAGTGTAGATTTGCTAGGATTGACCATGATCTATTTCTCAATAAGTTGTAGATCAACTGTAGAATGGTGGAACCTATAAATGTTATTACTTTGCAAGAATAACATTTAGATTCTACTCATGCCTTGGTATACTCTATAGGACTTGATCAAATTTAGTTCGATTCCAGTGTCTCTACAATAAAGATTAAAAAAATTCTTCAAAGATTCTGCCTCCCTAAGTGAACCAACACTAAAGATGTGGATATTGTCGACATAAAGGATATGGATTAATGACAAGAAATCTGTTAATTAAAACAACAAAGGATGAGAAGGGTAGGCACCCTTCAATCTAGTTCTTGAATGGACAGTCAAAGCTTGTGTAATTCAATATAAGCCTTAAATACAACCAGCTTACTCTGCCATAAGAATTTTGGCTGACCAATCTTAATTACAATTGTCTTTTTTATGTCAATACAATACAGTACTTCTTTTGCTACCCCGACAAAACTACTCTCATATCTGCAAGTTCACATAACTTTGAGTTTATTTCTTCCATTTGGCTTGGGCATTTTCCAAATTATATTTCTGTATTGTTTCCCTTCGGAATGATTTTGAAAGAATGTGTGTTCATCACTTCTAGGTAGTCATACTTCTCTGCTCTGCTTTTCTGTATTGTTTCCCAAGTACATAATGAAAGTATTCTTTTTTGTAGCTTGCTAGTCTGGCCTTATTTGTTTTTTTTTAAAAACCCCAACGTTAGTCGCTCTAACGAATAACATGCTCGTCGCTTGTATTTCCATTTGGTCGCAAAGTATGTCACTTGGTCGCTCTAGCGACTACCTGTTTATCCTTTGTTTAACCTTTTTAGCTTCAGTTTTGGTCGATCTAGGGACTAATCTTCGTCGTTCTACCGACTTAGCGTGGTTTATTGGCTAAGTTTGCCAAGGTTGTTTTGGTCGCTCTTGCGACTAATATTAGTCGTTAGACCGACTAATATTTGTCGCTAGCCGACTAATTATGGTCGCTAGAGTGACCAAGGTTATGTTTTCCTTAGAGATGCTAGCAAGGCTTGCGGCTAAAGTTGGTCGCTATACCCACTAATCTTGGTCGTTTGACCGACTAATGGTAACTTTTCCCTATTATGAATAGGCTTATTTTCTCGGTCACTAGACCGGTGAAGATCCATGTGTGGCCGCTAGACCGATGAATTGATTCCGACGAAAAAAAAAATCATCTAGGTCGCAATAACGACCCTAGTTCGACGAAACTTTGTCTCAACTTTCTCACAAAAACTTTCAACTTTAATAGTGTCTCATGTCTGCAAGTTGAAGAAGGCTCTATACGGATTAAATAAAGCTCCTAGAGCTTGGTATGGCCGGATAGACAATTTCCTGACGAGCTTGGGCTTTACCAAGAGTAAAGCAGACTCTAACCTCTACTTCAAGGTCATGAACGATGAGCCAGTGATATTATTGCTATATGTGGATGACTCATTCTTAACTGGAGAAGAAAATCTCATCACCGAATGTAAGAAGAGGCTTGCTTCAGAATTTGAGATGAAATACCTTGGCCTAATGCATTATTTCTTAGGTCTTGAGGTATGGCAGAGTCCAGAGAGGATCTTCCTTAACCAAGGGAAGTATGCAGTCGAAATCCTGAAGAGATTCGACATGTTAGAGTGCAAGTCCATGAATACACCCATGGAAATGAAGTTGAAGTTGATGGTCAATACTTCGTCAGAATTGATTGATGCCACGCTATATAGACAGATTATTTGATCGTTGATGTACCTGACGAACACCAAACCATATATTTGTTTTGTCGTGAACACCTTGAGTCAGTTTCTGGTAGAACTCGGACATGTTCACCTTGTGGTTTCAAAACATGTGATGAGGTACGTTAAGGGTACATTAGATTGTGGTCTCAGTTATGATGGAGATCATGATTTCACATTGAGTGGGTACACTGATTCATATTGGGCTGGAAGTGTTTCTGATAGGAAGAGCACTTCAGGATGTTGTTTCAGTTTGGGATCAACCATGATCTCATGGCAGAGTAGGAAGCAATTCAACATTACTCTCAGTACAGCGAAAGAAGAATACATTGTTGTGTGTTATGCTAGCTACGAAGCTATATGGATTTGTAAGTTGTTGACCGACCTATTTGACCTAGATATGGAAGAAACCACGATCCTATGTGACAACCAGAGCTGCATAAAGATGACAGAGAATCTTGTATTCCATGACAGGTCGAAGCACATAGAGATTTGATATCATTACATCTGTGACATGGTGCAGAGGGGAGCCATAAAGCTCCAGTACGTTAGCACGGATGAATAGGTTGTTGATGTGTTGACCAAGCCTCTATCTCGTGTAAAGTTTGAGCACTTTCGAGATAAGCTTGGTATATTCCGAAAGGACCTTCCTCGAAAGGGGGAGTAGTTGTTGTGATGTGACTAGTATCGTGCTTCCAGCTTGAGAGTTGTGACGTAAAGCCAGTCTAGTATCTTGCTTCCATCTTGAGTGTTGTGACGTAAAGCAAGACATTGTGATGAGACTAGTAATGTGCTTCCATCTTGAGAGCTGTGACGTAAAGCTAGTCTAGTATCTAGCTTCCAGCTTGAGTGTTGTGACGTAAAGAAAGACATTGAGATGAGACTAGTACTTTGCTTCCACCTTGAGAGTTGTGACGTAAATCCAGTCTAGTATCTTGCTTCCAGCTTGAGTGTTGTGACGTAAAGCAAGACGTTGAGATGAGACTAGTACTGTGCTTCCAGCTTGAGAGTTGTGACATAAATACAGTCTAGTATCTTGCTTCCATCTTGAGTGATGTGACGTAAAGCAAGACGTTGAGATGAGACTAGTATTGTGCTTCCATCTTGAGAGTTGTGAGGTAAATCCAGTCTAGTATCTTTCTTCCATCTTGATTGTTGTGATGTAAAGCAAGACGATGAGATGAAACTACCACTGTGCTTCCAACTTGATAGCTATGACGTAAAGCCAGTCTAGTATCTTGCTTCCAGCTCGATTGTTGTGACGTAAAGCAAGACGAGTACTGTGCTTCCAGCTTAACAGCTGTGACATAAAGCCAGTCCAGTATTATGATGATGAGCCAGAATCGTGTTGTGATGATGATGTATTAGTTTTATACTAATTCATATTGATGCAGATGATGATTGCATTCCTTTGAGATTAACGATGTTGTCGATGAAGAAAACTTCTGATGATTTATAGATACGCCAGTCAGTTTTCCAAGACGATATTGATGATGTTGTCCTCCTGATGTTGTTGATGATGTAGTCCTCTCTCTCGCCTGATGTTGTTGAAGAATACCCTTCTTGTTAAGGGGGAGTGTTGATATAATGTAACTGCAAAGTGTATTCTAATTATTATTTGATATATTATTCATTGGATCAATCCCCACTGCAGATTGATCATGTCATCTATTGTAAAGGACCAAATCCCCTTTTGCGGATTGGTCAAAATGTAATTGTAATAGGCAGAATAAGAAGTCGGCCCCAGAATATATTAAAGGTGGTTATAACCACCCAGACTGAGAAGTCGACCCTGCCAGTGAAGAGACACTTCCACACGTGCCAGACTTGTATAAATGAGGATAGTGCCTCACTTAGACACACTCACTTGTTCATTTGAGAGACAAGTTTCGGAGCTGCAGTTGGAGAAGAGAGAGAGAGAGAGGTGCATCTTTGGGAGAGGACTTTTTGTACTTGTTTGAGTTATCTCTTGGCATTGTATTGGCTATCTATAATAAGGAAGTTTTGTTGGGTTTTCTACCCCATAAGGGTTTCCCAGGATAAATGATGTGTCTCTTGTGATTGTGTATTTCTCAGTGATCCTATATTATGCTATTGTTATCTATTTAAATGCAAAGAACTCTAATAATAGCTTAAACATTAACAGATCTAGTGTTAACCAGATACATCAATGATCCAATCAGTTGTGGATCAATCTCGTCTGAATCATCATCATTCATTTTCTTCAAATCCATCACGATGGTTTTGCATTATGTCATACTGAACTTCTTTAATATTCCCACTGTATATTTTCCTTGACTCAGGAAAATCTCATCGGTCCTCTGTCATACTTCTTGTCCAAGAAGTAGTGCATCATACTCATATCCTTCATCTCGGAATCAGAAGTCAAAGCTAATTTGTATCCAATAAGGATTTCTAAATAAGTCATCAAAATCAGGCTCTCGTCACCAACATTGTAATAATATAGGTTTGAATCAACAATACTCTTGTTGAAACCCAAACTCATCAAGAATCCATCCATTTGATATAGTTTCCAACTTATGGGTGGTGGTATGGATGGAAGTGTATTAGGTTTACTGGATCAAGTGTCTCATCATAGCCAATTGCCTTTGTTTGTGAGAATCCTTTGGCTATAGATCTTTCTTTGTATTTCTTGACACTTCCATCAGCTGCATGTTTGATCTTATAGATCTACTTGGAAGTTACCATAGACTTCCCTTATGGTCTCTGAACAATATATTGAGCATCATTATTTTAAGATATATTGGTATTCTTTTGTTATGGTATCTTTTGTTAATGTTTTATGCTGATATTATAGCTCTTTGCATTTCATAAGATAAGAGCATAATATAAACAAGATCACTGAGAAATACACATCCACAATAGACACAGCATTTATCCTGGGAAACCCTCTAGGGGAAGAAAACCCAGCAAAACTTCCTTATCATAAAAGCTTGTACAA
>ML817497.1:155551-165791 GCA_009831015.1 Picea engelmannii
AAATTTTTATATATAATATTAGAAAAAGGATATTATAGAAGTAATAGTCAAGATATTCAAAGGAAGACTATATATAAAAGGATTAAAGTATACCAAGAAAAAAAAAAAGTTCTAAAATGATTTCACTTTATATAAAAGAGGACATATGTTGAATAACAAAAAATAAGAATTTGTGAACAATGAATTCAATATATAAATTTAAATTATGGACTAAATGCTTTTTTTGTGAAATGGAGTTTGAGTATATGATAATTTTTAAAAATCAAAATCGCTTCTATCTGATTTGTGGGAAATCATTTATTATGGAAGAATATCAAGATAATTTAGAAATACAATCATGAATATTGAAAGGAGAACTAGGACATTATCAAGCGAGCAATAAAAAATTACAGTTTGAAATTGAGAAGGAGAAATATTTTAATGGGTTAACAGAGAAAGATAATTATTACTTCAAAGAGCGTATTCAGGAAATCATCGCACAAAATGAAGAACTAAAGACCAAAAGACAAAAAAATGGACCAAGACTTATTAGAATGAGATGAATAAATATTACGATTAAAAAATCATAATCAAAATTTATTAGTTAAAATCAGAAAGTCAAAAGACAAGAAGTAAGGGAATAAAAATTTAAAACAAGAAAATCAAGGTCTCAATGAGAAATTAACTGAAAAAGAGGAAAAAATATCTTGCCTAAGAAATCTTAACCAGAAGTTACTTGAACAAATTAAAATCTTAAAGGACGAAAGAAAGGAGAATCTAGAATCAGAAAAAAGACGATAGGTCATAAAATAAGGAAGAACTTTTACAATTAAGATGACATAATCAGGATTTATTAACTCAAATTAAAAAGCTCAAGCATGATAAGAAGTATTTACAAGAAGAGTTAGATCACAAAACATCATAATCCAACAAAGTTCGTCACGCACAAATAATCCAAAATATCTGGAATATAGTAATCAAATCCATACAGACAAATATATATACCCACGTAGGGGTTCCCTTAACCAATAGTCATGTCCTTTGAGACATGTCCATTCATTATTAATAATTATTATTTATTAATTATCATTTAATTATTATGTTATTAATATCTATTTTATATGTATATTTATGTTCATAACAAATACCTCAACAATTGGAGGAAAGAAAGGAAAACGGTTTATGCTTTAATTGTGACAGCAAGTAGAGTAAGGGACATAAGTGTGGTGAGAAGAAATTATTCTACATAGATTGTGAAGAGGAAGAAGAAGAAGAACAAGAACCATCTCAAGATGAAAACATAGAAGAAATTTATTTTGAAGAGTTGACTCCCACCATATCATGTAATGCATTTGTTGGAATTAACACTCCTCAAACACTCAAGATCGAAGGATATATCAAAAAGAAAAAGGTAATAGTCCTAATTGATTTTGGTAGTACTCATAATTTCATTCACTATAAATTAGCCAAAGCTCTCAATTGCTTTATATATCTAGTGCCAAAGTTTCAAGTAATGATTGCAAATGGAGGAACTATCAATTGCTTAGGAAAATGCCATAAGATCAATCTTACTATGGGGGAATATGTAATGAATATTCCAATGATTGCTATACCCATGTGTGGTGTTGATGGCGTACTAGGAGTCCAATGGTTACAATCATTGGGAATAGTGGCCTTTAATTTTCAAGAATTTTTCATGAAATTTTCATTGGAAAGAAAGGAGATTGAGTTAAGGGGTGTCACGGAGAAAATCAGTAAGGTGATAAGCTATAATGGTATGACAAAGTTATTGAAAAAGGGGCATCAAGGTGTAATTGTACAACTATGCTCACTAGATGTTCAAACATTTAAGCCATCTATTCCCCTAGATCTTCAAGGGATCATTGATAAGCATTACAAATTATTTAAAGATATCCCTAGAGGTATTCCACCCACTCGCGATCATGATCATGTTATTCACCTAATTCCTAGGAGTGTTCCTCCTAACATCAAGCCTTACAGATACCCTTATTCCCATAAGAGTGAAATTGAGTGTATGGTTGAAGAAATTTTAGAGTTTGGCATTATTAGACCTAGCCAATGTTCTTACTCTGCACCAATGGTAATGGTACTCAAGAAAGAGGGCTCATGGCATATGTGTCCAGATTATAGAGAGCTCAACAAGGTCACCATTAAAGATAAGTTTTCCATTCTTGTCATTGATGAATTGTTAGATGAACTACATGGAGAAATCTACTTCACAAAGTTGGATCTTCGTTCAAGGTATCATCAGATTATAATGAAGGAAGCAGATATCCCAAAAATAGCATTCTGAACTCATGAAGGCCATTATGAATTTTTGGTCTTGCCTTTTGGCCTTACGAATGCACCTTCCACATTCCAAGGGTTGATGAATTATATTTTCAAGCCCTTCCTTCGGAAATTTGTGTTAGTATTTTTTGATGATATAATAATTTATAGCAAGTCTTGGGAGGATCGTGTTCAACATGTTGACAAGGTGCTACAGCTACTAAAGGAACAACAACTATATGCCAAACCATCCAAATGTTTCTTTGGGGTGAAGGAGGTAGAGTATTTGGGTCATATTGTATCTCATGAAGGTGTCAAGGTAGACCCTAACAAGATTAAGGTCATGATGTATTGGCCTAGTCCTAAAACATTGAAGAATCTTAGAGGATTTTTGGGTTTGACGTGTTATTAATGCAAGTTTGTTTAGAACTAAGGAAGAATAGCAACACCTTTAACGATATTAACTAATAAGGATGCATTTTCATGGACTCCAGAGGTAACTCGAGCTTTTGAAAAACTTAAAGAGGCAGTGTGCAAAGCTCATATCTTGACCACACCAGACTTCACAAAAACCTTTATTGTGGAATGTGATGCCTCAGGAAATGGCATTGGTGTTGTTCTAATGCAAGAAGGAAGGTCCCTTGCTTTTTAAATTCGACCACTCAACGTAAAGGACTTACACAAACCCATTTATGAGAAGGAAATGATGGCAATACTACATGTATTGAAGCAATGGCGCCCTTACCTAATAGGTAGGCACTTCAAGGTCAATACAGATCTTGACAATCTTAAATACTTCTTGGAACAAAGACTATCTTCAGAAGAATAACAAAAATGGGTGACCAAGATGTTGGGTTATGATTTTGAAATCATCTACAAAAAATGGAAGCAAAATGTTGTGGTAGATGCACTCTCAAGAAAGGATGAATATGTTGAGGCCTTTCTCTGGGTTATCTTAATCATCCAACCTAATTGGGTAATAGAAGCAAGGGATGAATGGAAGAATGACGAAAAAGTGTGGACTCTCATTCAAAGGTTGCAACAAGATTCCAGTGCATCAGATACATTTACATGGGAAAATGATTCACTATGGTACAAAGATCATTTATATTTATGTAAAACCTCCCAACTCAAACAAAAGGTACTTTTGGAATTGCACACCTCTGTGGTAGGAGGGAACTTATTATTTTTGAAAACCTATCACAGGGTCAAGAAGGAATTTTTTTGGGATGGTCTTAAAACTGATGTTCAAAGGTTTGTGGAAGAATGTTTGGTTTTCCAACAAAATAAGGTGGAAAAAATTAATACCCCGGGTCTTTTACAACAATTAGCCATCCCAAGTTAGCACTGGGAGGAGGTTTCCATGGATTTAATCACAAGGTTACCAAATTCTGAAGGAAAGAGTGTCATCATGGTGATTATTGATAGACTGACCAAGTACACACACTTTTGTGCACTCTCTCGTCCATTCAAATCCAGTACAATTTCCACCACATCCATGGAGATAGTTCAAAAGCTACATGGAATCCCAAAGATTATTGTAAGTGACAAAGATCCCATCTTCACTGGACAGTTTTGGACATGATTATTTTTTTGTTGGGGTACTCAATTGGCTCATAGCTCATCTTATCATCCTCAATCTGATGGAGACACTGAGATAGTAAACAAATGTATGGAAGACTACTTTTGTTTCTTTGTATTTGATAAACAAACACAATGGTTGAAGTGGTTACCCTTGGCATAATGGTGGTATAACACTTCCTTTCATACTACAAAAAAATGACACCATTTATGGCACTCTATGGATATCACCCACCATCTATCACTTCTTCTCTAAAAGAAAACGTTAGGGTTCAAGCAGTGGAATATCACATCGAGCATCAACAACAAGTTCTCCAACTCTTAAAGGACAACCCGACCAAGGCATAGAATCACATGAAACAACAATCAGATCAGCATCGTAGTGAAATAAGTTTTGAAGTAGGGGATTGGGTATTTTTAAGACTACAACCTTACAAATAGATGTCCTTCAAGCAAGCTAAGAAGGTGTTGATGGGCAAATTTGACTTGTCGTCAACTAGAAGAATAGATCTGGTCCAGGGTTGTCTAAATAACCCAAGTTGTTTGGTGTAACCTATTCTGACAGGTTTAATGGCTTCGTTGGCCAACTAAAGTCCTAAAAAGAATAAAAGAAATGAAACTAATCTAAAATCTATGATTCTAACAAATGATATATTACTGACTTCTAATTATTAAAAAGAAATGTGAATATAAACAATCTATATACATGTTACAAGGTTTGCATGAAATCTTGCGAAAATGATTGTTTGATAAAGTTTTTGAATCAAATATGAACAACACTTCTTTTTGGTTTTTTTTTTTAAGATATTAAACAAATAAATACTAAATGAATATGATTGAAACAGTGACACAAAAATAGTGAAAGCTAATTAATGTAATCATTGTTTCATTCATAAATAATTCTAAATAAAATAAAAGAATACATATACTAACCTCTAACTAATCAGTCAACTGAGTTTATCTTCCTGTGGTGTATGAGCTCCTGCATGTATTGTTGTTAAAGGAAACCCATAACAAAACAATACTAGCACTTCCAGAATATATTCAAAGAAGCATTTGATATTGGAGTAAATTAATAACAACAGAAAAACATCTAATTAAAAAATCTCATGATCTTAAGATGGTCAATATTTAAGAATGAGAGAAAACTTAGATCTGAATATTGATTTTATCCAACATTTAACGTTAAGAATAAATTCAAAAATGATCAAATGATAGATCAATCACACATAAAAAAAAATGGAATAAGAAATTATGGACAACATATAACATTTAACAATATGAAAACACCATATGATGGAAAGTTAAAGCTAAAATCAACCATAATAATATTATCATAATACAACAATAATGAAAGAACGAAATGGAATAAGCATCACACAGATCTAAAGCCAAAGATGAATTTCTTTTTCATATTCTTTCTCAAAATCACATGCCGATATTGTGGTCCAAAAATGATTTTTTGGAATAATAAACTCTTAAAGATTGAAAAAATTAATATATAAATGATAATAATTAACCATGTTTTGATAAAATAGACTAAAGCTAATTTAAATCAATGCATAATCAATTAATCAAAGAATATGAAGATATTATAACGAAAATAAAACCATTTTACTCACAGGACAAAAGCCATTAAGCAACCTGGAATTCCATATTCTTCTTTGAAAATACTCGTCCATTCTCCCAAAGATTCCAACCATCCGTTACTCCATTTGAAAAAAAAAAATTTACAAAAGAGAAAGGATAAAAATGATCATCTGCAATTCTTACATCCCTTTGGCTCTGAACTTTCTCATATATTTATACAATGAGTGAATAGTCTGGGCGTCAATAATAATTTCTGCCACCTGAAATTTGTCTCGTAAAGATACACAAATATCTCTCAAATCGTGCATTTGTTTGGGAAAATCTCCATGAAGAAGGTAAACGGGTCCATTTGGGAAATGGGTTTTCAACCGTTTCTTCAAATTCCTCACGGTTTGGCTGCAATGAGTCCTGCAAAATCGTTTGTTTGATCTTGACGTCTTTCCAAATTTTATCTGTTGTTGCTCATAAAATTATTTGTAGCAATCCAATATTATTTTTGGATCAATCATCTTGAACGTATCTGGATAATAAAATCAAGTCATGATCATATATGTACCAAATAACTGATAATAGAAACCTGCGAAACAAAAAGAAACCTAAATTAATAACCTAAAAATTGTGAATAAAACAAAATCTAGAACAATAAAATAAAAAATGAATTTAAACTGAATATAAGTTCTAAACAAACATTGTTTATAATTTCCTTTCAAATATAATCTTAAATTTCTAGAAGCTTCAAGTTAATGGAGAAGAGAAAAATATTAATTTTGATTTTTTACAAAATCAAATAAATGATAGATAATTATTTTTATTATTATTATTATTATTTTGAAATGAGATGTAAAATAAAAAAAGAATTTAATGAATTAATATCACCAAATGATTTTATGAAAATGATAAACCAACCAAGATATTATTTGATGAAGTATTGAACACATTATTCAAAATAGTTAAACTTGTTAATGAGCAAAAGAAAGAACACATAATCATAATTTAAATGAAAGTAAACAGTTGATAAAAATTAATGTTTTTGTTTAAATTGAGATTTCTATGCTCGTTTCTAAATTTTGACATATACTCTTGTAATGAATCTCTCATACTATAGTGAATGTCTTAAGTTTGTCTCAAAGCAAGTCAAGGTATGGAACTATTTGAAAATGTTGATTATATAGCTCATCATAATTATCAAGATTCTAATGGGGGCCCTTTAAATTTTGTAAAAATTTAGGGGGAGTTGTTGGGGCCCAACAGAAGGATAATAAATTATCACCAAAGTACTATGTCCCTTATAAGGTGTTGCAAAAGATTGGTATTATGGCATACAAATTGAATTTTCCTGCATCTTCGCGAGTACACACAGTTTTCCATGTTTCATGCTTAAAGAAGGTTATAGGTGACAAGATCCTAGTTCAAACTATATTTGCAAAACTTAACGAGGAAGGAAAAATCATATTGGAGCTTGAAGCTATCACCCACACAAGAATTCTCCAGCTAAGGAATAGATCCATTTCAGAGTATCTCATTAAGTGGAAGAAACTACCTGCTAAAGATTTCACTTGGGAAGATGAGTCTTTTATACATAAGAATTCAAAATTACTCAAGTGTTGCGAACAACACTTGTCTAAAGGGGAGGGGCATGTTAAGCCCTAAATAGTGGCACATTACCCCTTAATTGGGGCATATTACATTAGTATTGTTATTTTATTTATGTTGGCTTGAGTCCATTAATTGTAATTGTACCTCCTAGTCTCTTATATATACCAAGGAGACCTTTTCATTTGGAATCATCTTGTAATTGTGAATTCATATGATGTATAAGGAGGTTTCCCCCTCGAAGAGGCTTATTATCTAAAATTATTTTTTTTTCAAGGCATTGAATTCTTATTCTAAGGTTTTTATGCTATTTTGATATTTGGTTCTTAACAATTTTCACAAATCCAACTCCTGGATCTCAAGATATGAGCTCGTGAATTTGAGTTGTCAAGCGGATCCATTAAACATGAAGTTGACTGATGTTTCAATTTTTTGAAAAACAAATGTAGCCACTTTCAACCTTTGAAACTTGTATCATCATCTTCGTCGTCAAAAGACCTTTCCAACGGTATAATTTTGCGTGATTCCATTGCTTAAAACTCAAGATATGGTCTTCAGAAGTTCGTGACTCAGCCACCGTCGATATGATATCTTGGAGCAATCTCAGCCCTTGATTTGTGTCCGCCCTCCTTTATTGAGATTTTGAATTTTTAGCCATAAATCCTCATCCCACATGCATGGGAGTATGAAATTATTAATGGTATATTTATTAAGTGTAACATACACTTAACAAGAAATATAAAGAGACAAGACTATGGAGTTTAAAGGGTTCAACCTCCCTTGGAAACTAATTAATAAAATATAATTTTACTTGACAAGTCAACCTCCACATATGCCCACTCATTAATGAGTCAGCCAACCAAATATTGACATGTGTCATCCAATAGTAATGTGCCACATGTCTCCTTCCATAAGTTACCATGTCTCACAATTCCATAGGTTTCCACATGTCTTCCTCCATGAGTTGTCATGTGGATGTATTTCGTTGGTTAATAAAAGTGTCATGTTACCCACTCATGGGCTGCCATACGGCACCATCCATATGTTGTCACTTGTCGTAAGGTGAGTGGTTGGCATGTGGAAAGTTTTAATTGGTTAATGGAGTAATGTGAGGAAACTTAATAAAAATATTAAGTGTGGGAAGGTAGGAGAGTGATTGGCATGTGGAAAGTTTTAATTGGTTAATGGAGTAATGTGAGGAAACTTAATAAAAAGATTAAGTGTGGGAAGGTAGGTGATTGGTTGGCATGTGGAAAGTTTTAATTGGTTAATGGAGTAATGTGAGGAAACTTGATAAAAATATTAAGTGTGGGAAGGTAGGTGAGTGGTTGGCATGTGGAAAGTTTTAACTGGTTAATGGAGTGATGTGAGGAAACTTAATAAAAAGATTAATTGTGGGAAGGTAGGTGATTGGTTGGCATGTGGAAAGTTTTAATTGGTTAATGGAGTAATGTGAGGAAACTTAATAAAAATATTAAGTGTGGGAAGGTATACAGGAATTTAGGTGNGGGGGTGTGGAGTTTTTAGGTGTCGAAAGTGAATGGGGTAAATTTGGGGGTAGCGTAGTTAGGGAGGATGACGTGAGGTGAGGTAGGGGTGGGGTTCAACCTCCCTTGGAAATTAATTAATAAAATATAATTTTACTTTCCAAGTCAACCTCCACATATGCTCGCTCATTAATGAGTCATCTGACCAAATATTGACATGTGTCATCCAATAGTAATGTGCCATGTGTCTCCTTCCATAAATTACCATGTGTCACAATTCCATAGGTTGCCACATGTCTTCCTCCATGAGCTGCCATGTGGATGTATTTCGTTGGTTAATAAAAGTGTCATGTTACCCACTTGTGGGCTGCCATATGGCACCATCCATATGTTGTCACTTGTCATAAGGTGAGTGGTTGGCATGTGGAAATTTTTAATTGGTTAATGGAGTAATGTGAGGAAACTTAATAAAAATATTAAGTGTGGGCAGGTAGACAGGAGTTTAGGTGAGAGGGTAAGTGAGGGTGGGGGGGGGAGTTTGTAGGTGTCGAAAGTGAATGGGGGGAATTTGGGGGTAGTGTAGTTAGGGAGGATGGGGTTGGGTTAAGGGAGTCTGCAATTCCAACATAAAAATAAAATTAAACTAAGTATGGAATTAGGGGGTGGGTAAAGGGAGTGGAGTGGAGTGGAGTGGAGAGCACGGGGAATGGAGGGTGTGAAATGTAATGGGTTGGGGAGTAAGAGAGGTGAGGGATTATATGAGTGAGTCTTCCCCCGCAAACCCAACAAATAAAATAAAATTAAACTAAGTGATGTGTGAGGGGTGTGGGAGTGTGGCATGAGGGAAAGGGTAAGGTAAGAGGAGAAATAAGGTGTGGAAAATTAAGAAATGTGGTGGGTGTCCACGATATAATGGAAGATATTTATGGGTTTTGAACCCAAAAATTTTAAGAAACCAACGGTCTTGGGCCCGAAAATTTTAATGTAATTTCAAGAAATTAATTTTGTTCCATATTGAAGACGTGTTTTTTAGCTGATAAACGGAAACTTGGATATCTTGAGCATACGAACTCGGATTTTGGATCCGAAAAACATATGGCGAAGCTGAGACTGAGGGATACGCAATGAACTTGATCTCATTCAAAAAAAATCTTCTTTCAATATGATTTTTTTTATTATTCCAAGAGTGGGAAAATATAGGTGACCAATCTTGGTCAACACCCCCGAATCAAAAAGTGGTGCTAACAAAATCACCATTTTTGTTTTCGAAATTAAAACTACTTTGAAAGCTCTAGACTTGACAACCAGTATTGTTGCAACTAAAACCTTAAAATCAACACTTGAATCGAAAAGTGGTGCTCCCAGTAGCACCCCTGTTTTTTAGGGATAAAATTGCAAGTTTTTTGAAATTGTGGACTTGACAACCCTTGGAACCAAAATCTTCAAACCAACCCCCAAATCGAAAAGAGATGTTATCAATAACACTCTCTCTTTTTCAAGCTTAAAATTGTAACATTGTATAAACTAGTGTTACCAACATCGCGATATTATCTCCAACGTCATAATAACTTCAGTTTTTAAAGGGTGGGCGATATTATCCAACATTTTCCTAACATTTGTATTTTTTTAATTTTGTCAACATTTTCCGATATTTTCTTTTCCGACCCTCGCCGATATTTTTTCCAACACAATTTCGACAACACTGGTATAGACTATGGCCT
>ML817498.1:13302-89510 GCA_009831015.1 Picea engelmannii
TGGTTATTGATCACCCTATAACATAACCAATCAATATAACAAATAACCATACTACTAATTTATCTCTATAAAAACATGAAATTATTTTATTATGCAAATTGAGTCGTATTGAAACTTTAATTATATTTCATCATCACGTGCTCGGGCACAAGCAATTAAAGTCCTAAAAGCTCATTCTTTCTATTTCAAATTCCTACTCATAAATACACATCTATAATACAATAATGTAGTGAAGGTGATAGTTAGCCAAAGTAGAAGCCCAAGAAAGAAAAAGAAGAGTAATCAAGGATAAAAATACTATTTTAAAAAGAAACGAAAAAATGCTATGGCGATTAACTATTTCCTTTCCAACTGTGATAGTGACTGTGTAGGCCCAAAATTGTTTATAATAAAAAATAAAATAAAACGTTTATAATAAAAACGGACGACCAATTTCATTACCTCATAACTATATAAATAGATTGCAAATATATTTATTTAACTAAGGTGGCAAAGAAAAGTCTAATCTATAATTAAATTGGGTGATAAGTGCCTTCATAGACGTGTACCCACTACAATTCACCTTGGCCTTCGTAGTCCAATCTTCTTATATCCTAACATGCCATCAAATCGGATAGTTCTTCAAAGGAAAAGTCATATTCCATTTAGAAGAGATTGCTATGTAGAGAAGATAGTCATATTTATGTTCTGTGTTTTTTAACCATTTGTTTTAGGATTATGTTATAGTTGTGTGTGTTTACACGTTTTGTGTTTTTTGAACCATTTGTTTTAGGATTATGTCAGTTTTGAACCATTTGTTTTAGGATTATGTTATATATATATACGAGTTTTGTTTTTTTTAATTTATATTAGTTGATTTTAAATGAAATATTCTTTTACTTAAAAAAAAATAGAAAATAATGCAAAGCTTCAAATTTATGAACAGATTTAGAATATGTTTTTGCACACTCATGCATTGAGTTTTGTGCTTCACATCATGTGTTTTTCTGTTATTCTTGGTTTCACTCAAGTAAAAAGAATAATGAATGGGTTTGGTATCATCGTAATGAAGGGGCTTCGGTCAGGTCAACCTGTCTATTCCATGTTGGAATTTATGAGTGTGTTTGTTGTGGAATATAGTAGATAAATTAGTATCATTATTCTCAAATATGTTTTCAAGAACTAGAAGTTTGTTGGAAAAAGAGAAAGAACGACCTTGATAAAGAAAAAGGAAAAGGAAAAGAATGATGAATGGATTTATAATATTTTCTTTGCACACTCCTATATTGAGTTCCACACTTTTCAACTAGGTGATATATATACATATGTATGCATGGATGTGTAGGCACAATAAGTGTTAAACAATTTGAAAATAGCAAAACCTTCTTTCTTGTTGATCTAGATGTTGAAAGAAATATATCTATTAATTTGTAGAGAGTAGTTGACTAGACTAATGGTCGAACCTCTCATGTTTTGGATGGATTGGGTTGTATAAATTAAAGAGATGCTTAATAATGATGATGAGAATTATCCAACAAACGTGGATATGATTCTGTGTAACAACCTCCAAGTATAGTGTTAACTAACTAAACCATTTTACCGAGCTAAGAGAACTACATTTGACACACTATCACTAAAAAGAAAAATAAAATGGACTCTAAGGTGCCTGCTTTATATATAAAAAAAACTGTAAGCAAGAATTTCACAATGTAATGACCCACTTCATAAAGTGCCTTGTATATAACTTTTAGATTCCCAAACTACACAAAAATAAATATGTAAATAGAAGTTCGATGAAAAGGAAGCAACCACAAATTTAAGTTTAGAGAAGTTTAGTTGCAAACCTTCCACAATTCCCACGAAGGCACTTGAAGAAATGGTTAAATGTCACAAACATCCACAATGAGTTGATCACAAATCATTCTCAAATAAGTACACACAATCCACAACTGATAAATGATTAAATATGTTGTTGAAAGTATATCCATACTGCAAGAAGGGGAAGACAGAGAATGAAATAATTTCAATTTACCACATAGTCATCCTTAGAAAACCGCCATTTGAATGCTAGACTCAAAGATAGCAATACCAGAATGTTGTTTATAACCAATCACACTCAAATTTCAAGAAAGTGTGTCAATGTTTAGCAAATTTAGAGGGTTGTAACTTGTATGTCCATTGGAACACCATATACTTAAACTTTAATGTACAAATGTTGATTTTCAATCTTAAATATATCGCAAATTTGTACCATGAGAAGTATTATTTCCAACTGTGGTGTGTGGAGATGCCAACAAGATGTCTACAAACCACTGGAATGTAATTCTTCAAAACATCAAATGATCATGTAGTGTTATTTTCAGTAATGGTAACTGAGTATAAACAACATTGAACCTTTATGTTCTAATACCATAGTCATGAGCGCATAGCCAAGTCAAAATTGATTGTTAAGGAGCTGGAAACAAAGTTTGGAAATCAATTTGGGTTTCCAAGTGTGGAGAGAGAGACCATGCTTCAATATTATTTCTCACAATAGTTCAAAGGAGACAGGTTTAACCCAATGCATGTATATGAGCATTCAAAAAGAATTATAGTAAAATAAATGTCTTGGGCTCACGCCTAACGGCCTACCCATTAATATACAAGCTATGAATCAACAAGACAGTGTTGGAGTGATGCACTTGCAGCCATTAACATCCATGCAATCTTACAAACTAAAATTATAAATCATACTCTAATTAATTTTTGTTATGTTCGATGCATAATATATAGCCAAGATATCCATTTTCATTCATAAAAGATTGCACAATGTAATTTAGTGATGTTTCCATCTTCATAAATTTGGTTGAAATATTTCTACAAACAATTGGCACCAGTGAAGGAAAAAACAAAAAATCTATGTTTAACCACCATTTGAATACGTTGCCTCTCACCCAAATGGAAAATTGAATTAGAGTAATATCACCTCTCAGCTGATGGATGATATTACTATTGTTGATATAACAAATATCAATCCCCAGGCGGACGGCTTGCTGAGACTAGTACACACTCTAGGGTTTGATGTGTAGTTCATTCCCAAGCTTTGACACCATTAGAATATCCCCGCACAGAGACACTGTGGCCACTAATATGGAAACCCCTGACACAACATAATGAACTCACTAGGCGGGTGAAGCCCCCTCTTATCGGAACGTTGCAGCGAATGAAACGGATGGAGCCCAAGTCAGGCGGTCGCCCTTCGAACCCCCTCATCACCTCTGTGATCAATTTCTTCAAGATGAACAAGGCCCAAAGCAAGGAATGTGCATGGAAACGGAGCTATCACATCCAAAGGCATCTCACAACTGGGTTCCAGGGAAACGCATCCCCAGGCACCATTAACACTGAAATATGTGATAAAATATACCAAGGTTGGAGAACACACCCAATTTATGAAGGACCATGCCCTAATTGGAAAAAATTTAGGGCTTTAGCCCTTATAAAGAGACCTAGCTCGATGGATCAAAACTTGGTGGAACCCAAAATGATATTATGAGCTCCATCTAAGCTTGAAATCATTCTTCATGGTCATTTTTTACAACCTGGAGGACAAAGACGGGATCTTTGAAAACAGTCCCTACTTCTACAATTTCATAGGATTTTATCTTCATTTTTGGACAGATCGTTTATGCCCAGAGAAGGAGGACTTTACCTTTGCCTCGGTCTGGATTCATCTCTACTCCCTACCTCGGGAATTTTAGCTTGAGAAAATCCTAATGGGTATTGGCAACACGTTAGGAAGATATGTTAAATCCTCAGAGGCCACCAAACAAAGGAGATACACATATTATGCTTGCATCTATGTTTACATGAACATATCCAAAGCCTTGTCGGGCTCAGTCACCATGGAATACCAGAATGAAGAATGGATCCAAACCATCGACTATGAACACATTCCTTTCTGTTGCAGAAAGTGTCATGAAAATGGGCACCTCTCAGGGACTGCCCTCTCAATGCTCCAATACGGTCAGTCATCGAAGAGAAACAAAAAGATGGCTTCACTCAAGTCTAGGTCCGCAAGAAACAACCTCAGAAAAAATCCAACCATAGTAATGGGCGTAGGAACTTCAACAGTAACTCCTTTGAAGCCCTCAACAATCTACCAGAGGAAAAATAGGTTGAGGATCCTCACAAATCAGTGAATCAGTGGACCTGTGAAACAACAAAGGAAAAGAGAAACAAAGCCAAGATTCAGTTCTCAAACAAGTCATGAATCTAGACTCCCAATCCCACCCAAACCCAGGTGAGAAATCTAAAGGAGAAGAGGATACTATAATGCAAATGGATGAGCAAGAACTAGCGGATATAGACCTAGACAAACTAGAGGAGGCCCTCAATAAATAAGATCTGCAGACTATACCAGTAGAGAAACTCCGGAAAGTCCATAAGGTTTTCCTAGATTCCACTGTGGGAGCCACATCCAAACTAGGTATCAGCCCAAACCCGGACCCAGATCCCAAAAGGAACCCTAAAGAAAGAAAGTGACGAGGGCACAAGACCGCTCAACAATTGATTAAGGAAGTAGGTAACTACACGATCAACTCAGGTCTGATCTAGCACCTCACCGAGAGNAAACTCTTTATGATGAAGATCATCACTTGGAATATTATGGGCCTAAATTTGAGATCCAAACAAAGGATTCTTCGTAATTACATCAATTCTGAGGATTTGGATATTCTCTTGTTACAGGAAACCAAATGTGCAGGAGAAATAGCTGGGGAACTATTCAAAAGATGTTGGCGTCAATGCAACTTTGCATATTCTGATTCGAAATGGGTTGCAGGAGGTCCTGCCATCCTATGGAATCATTCCATAGTCATTGTTGACTAGGCCCTCTCTACCATCAATACCCTCACCGCTCACTATCGAGCCATTAACTCTAGCAAAGATAGAATAATCACAAATCCCTATTGTCCTCAGAGCAGTCAATAGAAATATCACTTCCTCAACAGCATATCCTATCTAGGGGCACTAGTAGGTCATAAGCACCAAATAGCAGGAGGTGATCTTAACATCATTCTCACCCTAGAAGAAAAAAGGGGAGGAAAGAAATGCCTCGACCAGGACAGTATTAAGATTTGGGACCTCATTGATCGCCTCAGACTGGTGGACATTGAAACTGATAATGGCCCCTTCACTTGGACCAACAAATTCATTGAACCCCAGCAAATAGAAAGCAAGTTAGATCTATTTCTGATCTCAGAAACCCTCATGCTAGAAGGACCCATGGTGGAAGACACTATTCTCCCGAAATCAGGATCGGATCACTGGAAAATCTAGCTTTGGATAGACACGATAGATGCATCTAATTTCAAACCCTTTAGGTTTGAAAAATTATGGCTAACCCATCCAAAATTTCCTGAGCTATCCCGCACTTAGTGGGTCAATGCAAAGATTGTACATGGCACAAAGATGTATATATTTCAACAACGGCTAAAAAAATTCAAGCAGCAACTTCGTCATTGGAAAATATATTTCAAGAGAAGAAATCATTCCAACAACGACTATAGTACATTCAACAAGAGATAATTCTATCAGGTCACACGGAGGCCCAGCAATAGGAGGAAGAAATCCTAAAGAAGAATCTTGAAGAACGACACAAGCAGGAGGAAATCCTTAGGAGACATAAAAATTGAGTGCAATGGCTCAAGGAGGGAAAAAAGAATACCAAGTTCTTTCATTGCTCCATGATCCATGGGCTCTTCATCAATTGCATCATGAAACTAAAATATGTTCAAGGTAATACCATTTTGAACCATGAAGAAATAGAAACAGAGCTGGTTAATTATTACAAGGATCTCCTATCAGAACCACCCATAGACAAAACTCCTGCTATCAATTGCATCACTCGACATATTCCATCCCTAATTACTCTCAAACAGAATCAAGCATTGATGTGTCCCATCACGCAGGCATAGATGGACCGAGCAATCAAGGACATGCCCCCAGGAAAATCTCCTAGGCCAGATGGTTTCACCACAAATTTCTTCCATCATTGTTGGCCAATGATCGGTGAAGAGGATTGGCATTTGGTAGAGGAATTCCACACCTTTGGCGAAGTTCTTCTGGCTCTAAATTCCACGTTTCTCACCCTCATCCCCAAGGAGGAATGAGTTACTAATCTGAAGAACTTCAGGCCAATAGCGCTTTGCAATGTTATCTACAAAATCATCACCAAGGTCATCGCTTTGAGACTCAAACCTGTTCTCCTCTTCATCGTCTCCAAAGAACATTCAGGTTATGTGGAAGGAAGGAAAATCATGGATAGTGTCATTATGGTTCATGAATTCATTCACTCACTCAAGAATACTCAAACCCCGTGTATGCTTATCAAACTTGACCTCTCAAAGGATTGTGACTGACTAAGATGGAAATATATGAAGTCTCTCTTATTAGCCTTCGGCTTTGATAATGATTGGATATCTGGGATAATGAATCTCACCTCCTCTCTCTTTTTTTCCATTATTTTTAATGGAGTTTCCTCACAACCCTTCTCCCCTACCCGAGGCATTCATCAAGGAGACCACCTTTCCCCTTTTATTTTCATCATCATGGAAGAAGGCTTAGGATGCTACATCAAAACCTCCACACTCGACGGCTCTCTTCAAGGTCTCCATCTTCATGGGCTACAACCAGCTACTTCCCATAGCCAGTTTGTGGATGATATCATGCTCATGAACTCTCCCACCACACAAGAAGAGAACAATATTAAATCCATTCTCAATGAATTTAGTGAATCCTCTGGCACCTCCTTCAATTTGGAAAAATCACAGCTCTTTTTCTTCAATACCCCCCCTGCAATCCAGCTTCATATCTCTTGCCTTCTCAGCATACCAAGAAGCTCCCTTCCATCCCACTACTTGGGACTACCTCTTTCAGACTTTCTTTCTCATGATATCTCTTGGTACTCCCTTATCCTCTCGATCTCCACTCGTCTAAGCAACTAGACCTTCAAATCCCTCAACCTCCCTGCAAGACTAATCCTCCTGAAATCAGTACTTCAAGCAATCCATGTTTACATGTTTTCTTCCCTTGTGACACTGTAAATGGTCATTAAAAGTATAAGGAACCTACAGAGGAACTTCCTCTGGTATGGTCATGATCCCAACAAAAAATGGGCCCTAGTCAGCTGGGACAAAGTATGTAAACCAAAATCCTTGGGCGGATTGGGCCTTCGAGACCAAGGCAAGCTAAACAACACAATGGGGGAAAATATATGGTGGCACTGGCTCAAATTTCCAACATAAATATGGGCCATAATCTAGACACACAAATACACTAGGCACAACTCATTCGGCTAAAAGACCAGATACAAGGCTCCAACGTTTGGAATGCAGCATGGAAAAATCAACCACTCATCCAAGCTCATGCTTTTTGGGAAATTTGAAATGGTCAAAATTCTTTGTTTTGGACCGACTCTTGGTAGCAACACCCCCCATTGTAATCAATGGATCACCTTCGCCCCTATCAGGATCACATCCATGATTTGGAGCTCCTTAAAGTTGCATACCTATGGCTTGACGTCCCTCTTCACTCACCTTGGCACAACTAGAAAATGCTCCCTCAAGACCTCCATACAACAACAGACTGTGATCTACAACACTAGAGAGACATGGTAAACAAATGGAAGATCTGCATTAGTGAGGATCTAGATATTATTTACACCCCCAATGGAATTTTCACAATCAAAGAAGGCTATCATCTACAGGAAAACTTCCACAATCTACCAAAAGATCACTTATGGAACATAATTTGGAAATCCAAACATTGGCCGAAAGTATCCACTTTTCTTTGGCTTTTAGTCCAAAACAAAATTTTGACATGGGAAAATCTAAGGAAACGAGGCTTCATGGGACCCTCAATTTTCCATCTTTGTGAGCAACAGGAAGAAAGCATGGAGCACATTCTCAATCAATTCCCTTTCAGTGGGCTAATCTGGGATCAGGCATCTCAAAGAATGAGAAAAATCAATAGAGAAAGAAATAGTATCATAAATACCATCAGAAACTGGGGTAATGAGGTCTATAATAGCTCTATACTGAATAGAATCTGGAAACTCCTTCCAGTCTTCATCGTCTGGAAACTATGGAAAGAAAGGAATCGATGAATATTTCACTCATGGGTCTCTACCCCCTCTCTCCTCTGGTCCACTATCCATAAGAATGTTCAGGAAACCATCCAATCTCATCCCTGGACCCAAGAAGACTTTCCCTTAGAACCCAATGAGTCATCCATCCTAGCTACTTGGCACTTAATCTTACCCCGCAACCCCTTTGTTCTAAACCCTCTCCCAAATGCCTCATCATCCTCATCATATTCTTGGCTTCCCCCCCCCTCAGGGCTTCTACAATGTTAATTTTGATGGTGCTTCCAAGGGCAACCCTGGTCTAGCAGGATTTGGAGTTGTTATAAGAGACAGCTCTGGACACATTCAGTGCCTTGTGGCTAAACATCTGGGAAATGATACAAACAAATCGGTTGAGCTTTGGGGCATTGTCAGAGGAATCCAAATGGCCTATGAAATTAATCTGAATCACCTCATCATTGAAGGGGATTCCAAAGTAATTATCAATCTTGTTTCCCGAATCATCAATGGGAATGATCCAGATAGAATCACTCCAAGTTGACGTCTCTTGGGTCCCCTAAATAGTTTGCAAGATCTTCTATGACCCTCACTCACTCTAATCACCTCTCATATTCGACGTGAAGCTAATAAGGTGGTGTACAAGATGGCTAATGAAGGATTAACCTCTCCTTTGGGAGCCATCTTCATCAACGCTAGGCAATCTCTAGACTCACAGATGTTACTTCAATGCAAGGATTTGGATCTCCAAGACTACCCTCCACTGTATGGGGTGACATCTGGCCAAGAAGATGCAACTTGGCACTCATGCAGTGCAAGGATTTATTAACCCTAGCCGCCAGCCTCACATCCAGTCCACTCACCATTAATAGCATTCATGCTGCAGGGATGCTAGTGCACTGGTATGCCAAAGGAAATTTAATGGTTCTCCATGCGAACCAGATGTCACCACCGTATGGGGTGACATCTAGCCAAGAAGATGCAACCTGGCACTCATGCGGTGCATGGATTTATTAACCCCATCTACCAGCCTCACATCCAGTCCACTCACCATGAATAGCATTCATGTTGTAGGGATGCTAGTGCACTGGTATGCCAAAGGAAATTTAATGGTTCTCCACGCAAACCATTTACGGAGCACTGGAGTAGGTACGAATCATTCGGTTGGTGTCAACTCTATCTTCATGGCGCTCCTCTCAATTACTTCAATGGTTTTTGTGAATGCTAGCTCTCACAGGTATTCTCCCACTTCGCTTTTCCCTTTGGCTCTCATCCTCACATGGCATTCCAAGCTTCCTTGGTCTGAGCACTCTTCTCTCCATCTAGCTACCTCTAGCCTTCTTCTAGTGTCCATTCTCATTCTTTTCTTCACTAGCATCGAGCTCCTAGCCTGCTCTTTGTTGGACCAGCAACCTAGTTTGTCCCTCTATTGTAATTCATCCACCATGCCAAGAGAGTGAGGTAAGCCCAAAAGAGGGTTGGCCTATTACATCTTCATAGATCAATGCAATCGCCTATACCCCTCGCATCCCTCCAATTCGACCACCATCTCTATTATCCCTTGAGTTCTCTTAGCCACCTCTCAGCACCCCGAACTCGCCCCCTCACCTCTCTGACACCATGCTCAATACTGGGAGTTTCACAATTGAGGAAGAAATTCCTCCTCCTGGGTTGGGAATTGCAGAAGCACATCTAGAGCCTTTCAATATTTCCATCCCCTCAGCTCGCCCAACATTGGAGCCAAGAAGATGTGTTGTTGAGGAAGAAATTCCCCCCAGCTAGTTGACATATTGGATAGCTTGGAACTCCACCCATGGGATGGCCCTAGAGGAACCTCTGCCAACAGATCTTGATTCAGTCGTAGTTCTTTAGGAGGAAATGGTTGATGCAACCATAGTTCTTCAAGAGGAATTGGATGGGCATATTGAGCAACCCTTGCTCAAACCACTTCACTTTTCGGATGACCACCTTCAGCTGATCTTTGAGATGCATCGGAACTTGGAGGACCAACTTCACAATCAAAGAATCTTCAACATACGCATGGACCTCTTGTTCGACTCCCTGTCTAGTGCATCGGCTCAGAAGCGTTGTCCAACTTACAGCCAACCATTCATCTTCACTTACAGCAATAAAGGATGCTCGGGTTCATCACACCTATAGATTTTCTTTTTTCTTTTCTTTCACAAGAACCAGTTACAATCAATTTTGGTTTTGTTAAAACTTTTGTTTTTGGTAACAGCCATGTCTGGGCTTATGGAAATAGCCATGTTTGGGTTTCTAGCAATAGCCAAGTCTAATTTTCCTTGCATGCCACTTGTCCTGGTTTCCATGCTTATGGCAGCACAGGTGGAAAACTATGATCATTGTATTGATATGGTTTTTCTTTAAGGTAATACAATCTTTTTACTTACAAAAAAAAAAAATATCGCCTCTCACTCAAATGGAAAATTGAATTAGAGTAAGATCGTTTCACATTGTTGAGATTTTTTAAAGCATGCTAACAGATTTATTGTAGCATGTCCTTCATAGTTAGAAACCCCGCACAAAAATATGGAGAGCTTGTAGCATGAGAACACCCCATCTGCACTTCTAATGTGATTTAGATGGATAGGAAAGTTACCATTAACAAGAACAACCAAACCATTTTATTTTTCCTCAAGGAACCAACCTCCATATATTAAATAAAATAACAAAAAGGGAGGAGAGCATGGTTACCCCTTGGTAGCATTTTCACATTCGAACATGAATCTGCACTTACATAGATTTTATTTTACCCACTTACACATATTGAATGCTCATACGGGCATTAACGATCTATGTTGTCATGATTACAAAATGATAATTAAGTTTACACAAATAGAATATGGCTATAGCTAAGACGACTTCTTACCAATGCACAATGCCATGGTAATTAGCAAAGTTTAGACTGTTCACCACCAGTTCCATAAAACAAAATTTGTGTACAAAATGTACGAGGTAGAAACAATACTTGAAATAATTATACCCAATAGTATTAGTAACAATATTAGTAACACCATTCACATATTACTAATTTTGAAAGCACTTATGAACCCTAAATAATTTCACTCTTCAACAAAGGAAGTTATAGCACAAATATCAAACAATTTCTCTTAGATTGCAAGAATCTATTATTTATCAAAAAAAAAAATAAGAATTAAATTACAATATGAATATCAATGAAATTATACATGACCCATAAGAAGTTCCCTATAGTTTAGCAATGCTCCATCCCTTAGCTCCAACTCCCTTTCCATTGCCAACTCTCATGGTGCCAACAGGTTTCCTCCCAGTCATACTCAGGGAAAAATTATTTCCCTGAGACCCCCGAGTTGTGTGGGTCCATAACCAGCTTTGATTTCATAATGTACTTGGTATAAATTTATTTACCATCCACTAGTAAGCATTTAGATTTGTAAAGCTAGTTTATGTTCCAGATCCCAGTTATCATTCAGAAGACTTGTTGGAAAAATTTATGCATCGTGTATGTACCCTCCATGTTACCCCCCTAGACCATGGATTTCACCTCTATTTATAGACTCCATGAGGCTAGCCACCTCACCTCCCTTACATGCAAAATTAGGAATTTTCCCCTTTATTTTATTTATTTAATGTAAGGTACCAAATGTATTATAATAAGTAGAAACAAAAATATTGCAGAAAATGTTAGCGAAACAACAAAATATAGAGAATAACAACACCAACAATGATACGTTTATTGATATAAATCCAAGTTCACTTGCCTCTTTGAGGGGGAAACCCCCAGCAAAGAAGCGGTATATTACAATAATTCTCAAGACATGACTTCCCCATAACTTCTACTTCTATTTATACTAATTCTATATTCTAAAGAATATTCTAGAGGAAGACCTTTCTAGAAGTGGAAGCTTCTATTAAGTCTTCTTACATTAGACTTGTTCACATTAATATATAGGCATTATTTAATAATGTCAACCTTTATTATGTAGAAAACATATTATTCTGTCTACATGAGGGGTTAGGGAGGTTAGGTCCCTAACATGCCCTCCCCCTTGAAAAACAACCTTGTTTCAAGGCTTGAGATGGGGAAATTGTTGCAGAATGGTAGTCGACTTCCAAGTGGCATCTTCTGATGGTGTATCCTTCCACTAAACTAAAACTTCATTGATGGTGCATTGACAAAGATGATGCTCACATTGGTCCAATATTGTGGCTGAAACCAAATGGATACTTCTTCATCCAACTCAAGGAGATTGGTTTGATTATGACACTTAGTTCCAATCACTTTCGTTAAGCATCAAACATGGAAAACAAGATGTATCTTAGAATTACTGGGAAGAGCTAATTGGTAGTCCACGGGCCCCACTTGCTTGAGAATTGAATAAGGACCATAGAACTTGGGGGCAAGTTTCTGACAATGTTCAACTTTGAGTGAAGTTTTATTATAAGGTTGCAGACAAAGAAACACTTGTTCCCCTTCAGCAAATTGACGTTTTGAACAACCCTGATTTGCTTATTGCTTCATGTGATTCTGAGCCATGAAAAAAATTTCTTTGAGGGTACGAAGAATGGCCACACAGACAATAAGAGTACTATCAACCTCCTAAACCTTGGAGACACATGGAATGTATGAGATAACCGATGGTGGTTGTTTCCCATAGACCACTTCAAATGGAGTCATACGAGTGGAAGTATGGTAAGAGGTGTTGTACCACCATTCAGTTATGGATAACAACTAAACCCACTGAGTTTGTCGAGCAAATGAAAAACATCATAAATGTGTTTCCAAACATTTGTTTACAGCATCAGTTTGTCCATTAGTATGGGGATGATACACAGTGTTAAGATGCAATTGGGTTCCTTATAGCATGAACATTTCTTGCCAAAAATTTCTAGTGAAAGTTGGATCGTGGTCAGATACAATAGAATGAGGAATTCCATGTAGTTTGAAGATAGTATCCATAAAAATTTGAGCCACAATGGATGCTATGAATGGGTGTTAAAGAGAACATAAATGAGCATACCTAGAAAGACGGTCTACTAAAACCATGATGACATATTTATTGTCCGATTTAGGTAGGCCCACAATGAATTCCATAGAAATATCCGTCCAAATAGTAGGTGGAATTGGGAGTGGTTGGAATGTGCCTAGATATTTGACGATTTCTCCCTTATTACATTTACAGGTATCACATTCATCCATAAAGGTACGAATTTCCTATTTCATACCTTCCCAGAAAAAAGAATGTTTGACCCTTTCATAGGTTTTGGTAAAACTTGAATGTCCAATTGTACAAAGAAGAGTGAAGCTCAGAGAGCACATTGGATTTAAGGTTCGACTAATTGCTTAAATATAAGTGACCTTTATAGTGAAGCTCATCCTTGTGCTAATAGTACCATGGAGAAGCTTGATTATCTTGTTGCAATTGTTGGATCAAGCTATAAATTTTGGGATCTTGCAACCATTCCTGGTGATTTGCTTGAATCCATTCAACTACAATGAAAGAGAGGGAAAAGAGGGACCCTTCATCTTCATATTTTTGCAAGAAAGCATCAACAACCACCTTTGCATTGCACTTCTTGTAAATCATCTCATCATCATACCCAAACAACTTGGTCACCCATTTTTGTGGCTCTGGGGAGAAGATTCTTTGTTCCAAAAAATACTTTAAGCTATGATGATCGATTTTAATTTGGAATCATTGTCTCAAGAGACAAGGACACCAGATATCTAATGCATGCAAAATAGCCAAAATTTCCTTTTCATAGAATCTTTATTGGCTCAAATGTCTCTCTGAAAGTTGTCTGCTAGTGAAAGCCAAAGGTCAACCATATTGAATGAGGAATACACCAATTCCTTTCCCTAATGCATCACATTCTAGGACAAAATTCTTGGTGAAGTCTGGTAGTGCAAGGATAAGAGTCATGCACATAACATCTTTCAAGGCCTGGAAGGAGTGATTAGCTTTGGGCGTCCAAGTGGATGCATTATTTTTAAGGAGAACCATGAGAAGAGGGAATATTTTTCCATAACTCTAAACAAACTTATAATAATATCTCGCTAAACCTAAGAAACCATACAATAATTTAAGAGTTTTAGGGAAGCTTCAATTTTCTTAGGATCCACCCATAAACCATCCTTGCTGACAATATGACCTAGGTACTCAACTTCAGAAGATATAAAAGCAAATTTAGACTGTTTGAGAAAAAAATGGTGCTTAGATGGAGAACTTGATCCACATGGGTGAGATGGGAATCCCAAGTTTTACTGTAGATGAGAATATCATCAAAGAAAACTAAGACAAAATTATGGAGGAAGGGAGACATAATTCACGAGACTTTGAAAAGTGGAGGGATCATTACATATGTCAAAGGGCATGATCAAGAACTCATAGTGACCCTCATGAGTTATAAATATAGTCTTGGCAATGTCTTCTTCCTTCATACGTATATGGTGGTACCCAGAATGGAGACCAAGTTTGGTAAAGTACTAAGCACCACTCAATTCATTCAAAAGGTTATCAATGATAGGGATGGGAAATTTTTCCTTGATTGTGATTTTGTTGAGGGAACGAAAATAAGGATGCATGAGACAAGTGCCTTCTTTCTTGATTACCATGACTACTAGAGAAGAATAAGGGTTGGTACTCGAATGGATAACACATGCTTCTAGCAATTCTTGAACAATTTTCTTAATTGCATTTTTCTGGGAAAAGGGATGATGGTAAGGGTGAATATTGGGAGGAATACTTCTAGGGACTAGATGAATGGAATGATTATGGATGTCACGGGAAGGGGGGAATCCATGGGGGTCTTAAAAATAGCTTGGTGTCGTGAGAGTATAGATTGGAGGTCAGGATGGACAGAGGGTGTTTCAATGGCTTGAATAGAATGGAGTTGGGAAATAATGTCAGAATGACCTTTTTTGAGTAGTTTTTCCCTTTGGTGGGAGATAATGATCTCAAGTGAGCCTATTATGATGCCTTGGAACTTATTTTATCGGCCCTCGTGTTGGAATTCCAAGGTGAGGCCCTTAAAATCCATGGTAATGGGGTAGAGAGTGTCAGGAAGTTGGATTAGGTTGATGGACATATGGTTTGGATTGTTGGTTGTCATTGATGTCAACCCCTGGAAAATTATTATTGTTGGTTTTCATTGATGTCAACCCTTGGAGAGTGATATTGTAGATTGATATCAACCCTTGGAAGAAGTCTGGTAGTGAATTCTGGTAGCACAAAGGCATGGTTAAGGGACCCGAGTTTGTTTGAGGTATAAGGGCATGAAGATCAGTGAATTTATAGATAAGACTATTCTATATCGATAGTACATGTCATGCCATTTCTGTTCATATGTGGAACGCCACATAACTCCTCACGATTAGATAGTTATGGCCACGTGAAGTTGGAGAACCCTCGTGAATTATCTAGAATATCCTAGAAGGTCAAAGAAGTCAAATTATTCTAGAATCTCCTAGAAGAAGTTGACCGGTCAAAGTGGTTAGTCATGGGCTAAAGTGGTTGCAACACGAAAACAATTAAAAAGAAATTAGTTGCAACTAGAATTGGAGAGTTTACTATTTGTGGATAAAGTGGTTAAGTGGACAAAGTGGTTAAGTGGACAAAGTTGGTTAAGTGGAAAAAGTGGCTAAGTGGACAAAGTGGTTAAGTGGACAAAGTTTCTAAGTGGACAAAGTTGGTTAAGTGTACAAAGTGGCTAAGTGGACAAAGTGGTTAAGTGGATACTTCTAGAGGAAGCTACTTGGAGAGTATTAATAAGATAGCAAGGGTCTCCCATTAGTATCCATTGTGCATATTGAATATCTACAAGTGACTGAGGTAAACAAAGGAGATCTAAGGTGAATTTCAGAGGGAAGGTGAAGTAAAGAAGGCCAAAATTCAAGGGAGGATAAAGACTTTTGATTATGTTTTCTAAGGTATGTTATTTACAGGTCATCTCAACATTTTCGCAATAACTTTTTTTCTACAATGATTCAGAAAGAAAAAATTGGTGGCCGTTGAAAAATAATATTCAAGTAACTGTGATAGACATTTCATCTTGTGGGTCATTGTATTTTGGGAGTTACACTCCGTGGAAAATAGGGTTTGTGGCCAGTTCTGAAACTAGTCTAAAACAGGTGTTTCAGGTAAAAATGGCATAACTTCTTCATAACAGATCCAAATTTAGTAAGACCAAATGTATTGGTTAGAGTACAGTCTATAGTATGCTATGTACCAATTTTAGATCCATACAGGAAATATTCCATGCGGGGAATGCTATACAAGTTCTCTCTCTAGAATAAGCTAGAATTTAGCAAGGTATGTCACTTTTTCCATAACTCATTTTCTAGGAGGTTCCAAGCAGTGAAAGCTAGAGGAATTGTAGAAAATACATTGAAGAATATTGTGTACTATTTTCATATCTTTATTCATCGCAGGTACATAGTTATTATATTTCAAGTTAGGGTTGTTGACTAATCCAAAATTAGTCATGTGAGACTAAAGTAAAGTTTGATGAAAAAACTAGTCTCTTGTTGTTAAAGTTGAGGAAGGTTTACAGATATGTGATCATATACACCAGGTCTGTTACAAAGTTACAAATTGGATTTGGATGATGAAATTGGTGAGGGATTTTTTAGAATATAATGGATGTGCTCATTTAACCATAGACAATATAGCAATATTTTCACCCAACCATAGGCCAAAGCCACCCCCAAGCACCTTAACCTTGACAGAGAATCATTCCAGAAGAAAACCCTAGACTGGATAGCCAAACAAAGGTGGCACACCTTTCTCCAATGATATCACACCAAGCAAGAGCAACAAGAGTTGATCAAAGAGTCCAAACCATAACCAAGAGAGAGTCCAAGCCAAAACCAAAATCTTCTAGTTGCAGCAGCTGCAACAGCAACTCTGCTCCAAACTAGCCAACTGCAATGCACACAAGTGTTTCTTCTATAGTTCTGAGAATGATGACCAGAATGAAGATTGGCCTCCTATATTTATAATAATTCTAGTAGACTGTATGGGTCGACTTCTCATTCTAGGCACTAATTCTTTAGTATATAACATTTCCTTTAGCCGACTTATTCTCTTGGAGGCTAATAACCTAATACAATTCATTCTCTTGGAGGCTAATAACCTAATACAAGTCATTCTATTGAGTTGACTTGTCTTCTAGGGTTATTAACCAATTAATTAGGGTTTCTTCTTGCTTCCCGGAATATTCTATTCTCGTCAGGTTTACACATGGAGGTAAATACCTCCCGCAACTACCATAATATCAACACTCCCTCCTAGATAGGGAGGTATTGAAGGTAATGGTCTTGAGAAAAAACATACCATTCACCTGGTAGCATCAACATAGTCATATAGACTATCTCATGATTAGATCATGAGCACCATCATCACTATCGGTTTCATCAACTGCATCATCTCTCGAAAACATACTCCATCTGAGTAATCAGAAATGATGTTGGATAAGTCACTCACTCCACAGAGTGACACAAGAACCATTCTTCTAATCCGAACATATGTCCTAGAAGAATAAATGTTTTGGACCATTTTCCGTCTGGGGAATCTTTGTCCATTGATCATCCATCTAGTTGATAATCATTTCCAACACTGCTGATAGTTTTTAAGGCAATCAGAACAATGTCATTCAATAGAACACAACTTTGTCTATCCATAGTATTATGTAAGTTTTAAACCTGTGAAGTAAAGCAATACATATAGATTCTTAAGCAAAACAGAATTTAATCAATGGCTCATTCACATAGTACACAGAGATTTATATCGGAAACCCTCAACCGGGAAAACCTTTCTTATATTCATTATATCAAATTTCACCATTCACTATACAATATATACAATGTTTTTAGGTATTCCGTAGATACCAAAACCCTAATCCCTAAAACCGGGATTATTTTTAGTAAACCGCTAAAAATAGCAAAAACCGCCCCCAAAAAAAATTTCAAAGCGCTGCCCAGAATGTTGCGCATAACCAGGGGGGGCATACCTGCCCCCCCCCTGGGACCCCCCTAGGAAAGCACCCAGCGCACACGGCACAAACAGGGCACTACTACGAGGGATCGCTAGACGCAGTTGTCATATCTAACTCGCCCACACACACACATGCAAAGAATATAACGCATACCCAACATTCTCCCACTTGTTGTTTTCTTTGCATCCAGGGGTCCAAGGGATTATATAGTCAACAATCCAGGGAAACAATGCCCAATGTTACTCTACACCAGGAGAACTTTTCTGTGCTCACAGACTTTGTCAATGAATCTACAACATTCTTCAAAGTGTCAACCTTTTCCAGCAACACCTTCTTTTCCTCAACCATGTCTCTCACAAAGCGATACTAAACATCAATATGCTTTGTCTTTGAATGATAAGCAGGGTTCTTTGCCAGGAATATTGCACTTTGACTGTCACAATCTAATCTCACTACTTGTTGTACCAACCCAATACCTGAACACAATCTTTGTAACCATACTTCTTCTTGCTTGCATGAGTGGTTGCCATGTATTCAGCTTCTGTAGTTGAGAGTGCCACTACAACCTGTCTTTTTCTCATCCAACCGATTGCTCCTCCAAATAGGTTAAACACATACCCACTTGTAGATCTTTTGTGATCCAAATCTCCAGCCCAGTATGCATCAACAAAGCCATGTATGTACAGCACTCTATCCAATCCTGGTCTTCCTTGGTATCACAATCCATAATTGGTAGTGCCACATAGATACTTGAAGACCCTCTTTACTGTTGTCCAATGCTCCTTCCCTAGTTTTGACATATACCTGCTCAAAACTCCCACTGCATGTGCAATGTCTGGTCTAGTATAGACCATTGCATACATCAAACTACCAACTGCACTGGCATATGGAACATGGGACATGTCCTCTTCTTCTTCCTGTGTCTTGGGACACTGATCTGCAGATAACTTTACACCTATAGGAATAGGAACCTTGACCGGTTTACTTCCATACATATAAAACCTCTGCAATATTGTCTCAACATATTTTCTCTGATTCAACCATAGTTTCTTATTTCCACGATCTCTTTTAATCTCCATTCCCATAATGAAGCTAGCAGCACCGAGATCCTTCATGTCAAATTTGGAGGATAGTTGTGATTTCACCTCCTTGATAACATCCATGTTATTTCCTACCAACAACATGTCATCAACATACAACACTACATAAATGAAGTGATTGCCAACCTACTTGGAATATACATAGTGATCAGCCTTGCTTCTTACAAATCCCAATCCAAGGATGTATGTGTCAAACTTTTGGTACCACATCCTAGGTGATTGCTTCAGACCATATAGTTACTTCTTTAGCTTACAGACCAGCTCTTTATTTCCCTTCACTACAAAGCCTTATGGCTGCTTCATGTAGATTTCTTCTTCTAGATCCCCATGTAGGAATGTTGTCTTCACATCCATCTGTTCCACTTCAAGATCAAAAGCAGCAGCAATAGATAAAAGAAATCTAATAGAAGTTAACTTAGCAACAGGAGAAAAAATCTCACCAAAGTCAATTCCCTCTACCTGGGAATAACCTTTTGCTACTAACCAAGATTTGTATTTCTCCACTTTACCTTGTGCATTAAATTTCTTCTTAAACAATCATTTGCTACCAACAAATTTTCTTCTAGCTGGCAACTCAACTATATCCCATGCCTCATTCTTATCCAAGGCATCCATTTCTTCAACCATGGCCTTCTTCCAGAGTTTACTATCCTCTGAATTCACTGCTTCCCTAACAGTTCTAGGATCATCATCAGTAATAGATAAAGCAAAATTGGAACGGAAATCAGGTGGACTATACCTTTCTAGTTGCCTTTTATCTCTCACTGATCTCCTCAATACTGGGGTATGAGGTTCTTCTTCTTCTTCTTCTGCTTCCTCTTCTTCAGATGATTCATATTTTTCATCATCCAACTCAAGCTCTATTTTCTCAGGTTCATCTTGCGTTGGTAGGAATTCTTGTTTGGACACATTTTTTTCCTCTCTGAAAACAACATCTCAACTGTAAACAATTTTCTTGGTTTCTGGGTTCCAAAGATTATAACCTTTCACACCATCTTTATAACCAATAAAGATACACTTTTCATCCTTTTATCCAGCTTACTTCTATTTTCCTTTGGAACATGTACATAAGCATCACAACCAAACACTCTAAGATGTTGAAGAGAGGGTTTCTTCCCAGACCATACCTCGTGTGGAGTTTTATCATCCAACGTTGATGAAGGTGATCGATTGACCAAGTAACATGTTGTACCCACTGCCTTTGCCCAGAATTCTTGTCCTAACCCAGCACCGCTAAGCATGCTCCTTGCTTTTTCCATCAGTGTCATGTTCATCCTTTCTACAACTCCATTCTGTTGAGGAGTTTATGGAGTAGTCTTCTGCCTTGCTATACCACACTTCTTACAGAATTCTTCAAATTCATTTCCGCAAAATTCTCTACCATTATTTGTTCTCAATACCTTTATTTTCTTCTCTATCTAATTTTCTACCAAAGCCTTAAACTCTTTAAATTTATCAAATACCTCAGATTTCTTTCTAAGAAAATAAATCCATGTGTTCCTTGAAAAATCATCTATGAATGAAACATAATACACAAATTTACCTAGGGATGGAACATGAACAGGTCCAAACACATCATTGTGTATCAACTCTAAGATCCCCTTTGCTCTTGTAGAACCAGAAGAGAATCTTACTCGATTTTGTTTACCATATATGAAATGTTCACAGAAATCAAAATCCAGAGTGCAATTAGACATACCTTCAACCATGTCTTTACCGTGTAGTGTTTGAAGGCCCTTTTCTCCAATATGCCCCAGTCTTTGATGCCACAGCATGGTCTTCTTTTCAGGGATGATATTGGTCTTGTCTTCTTTATTTGTCTTCTTAAGGAAAACATAACTGTTACACCCATTAGTATAAGTGCTTCCCAACAACTTGTACAGAGTTCCACACCGAACTCCCCTCATCAACACCATTGCTCCTCATACCATATTGCAAGTGTTTTTTCCAAATATAGTATCCACTCCTGCATCATCCAACTTGCTTACAGATATTAGGCTCCTGGCAAGTTTTGGAATGTGCAAAACCCCAGGGAGAGTTCTAATCCTTCCATCTTTTAGCAACAACTTAACCCTTCCACGTCCCATGATTTTTTTTGTCGAGTCATCTCCTAGGAATACATCACCTCCATCATATTTTTCATAATCCGAGAACCATTCCCTGTGAGGAGTCATATGGTATGACGCACCTGAGTCGATCAACCATACATCGCGGTTTGCATGTGTACTTGTAGATACTAGGTAAACATCACCTCCTTCTTCAGTGGAGGTTTTCTCCTCTGTGGAAGAGCTACTATCAGATCCCTTTGGTTTTTCAACCTTCTTAGACTTGTAATCTTTCTTATAATGCCCTATTTTACCACACTTCCAACATTTCCTCAAATATTTTCCTGGAGACTTAGATCTACCAGTATATTTAGATCTCCACCCCAAAGGCTTACCGGGGTTCCTATCTTGGGTACGCCCTCTTACAAATAAAGCATATGTGTTGTGTCCATCCATGCTTTTTCGCCTCATCTCTTCAGATAACAACGATGCAACTACATCCTCATACTTCAATGTAGATTGAGTGGTACTACCTATTGCTACAACCAGATTATCCCAAGAGTCTAGCAAAGAACATAACAAAGTAATACACTTATCTTCTTCTACAATCATAATATTAACAAAGCCAAGTTGACTTACCAGAGTATTAAAGGCACTTAGATGTTATGTCACAGAATCTCCATCTTCCATCCTAAGATGATACAGCTTCTTTCGAAGAAACATCTTGTTTACCAAGGACTTTGATTGATACAAATTCCCCAACTTATCCCATAGTTCCTTGGCTATAGATTCTCCTAAGACATTCAACAACACCAAATCTTCCAGGCAAAGTCGAATAGTACTCCTTTCTCTTATGTTCAACTTCTCCCAATCTTCCTTCGACATACCAGTAGTTGGTGTACTAGTAGTTTGTGTACTAGTAGGTTGTGTACCAGTAGGTTGTGTACCAGTAGCCTGTGTGCTAGTAGACGGTGTACCAGTAGGTTGTGTACCAGTATCCACAGCGATCCATTGTTCTTTATCTACAAGAAGGTCCTCCATATTGAGCTTCCATAGCTCAAAGTTTTTATCGTTGAACTTTTCTATCTCAATTCTAGATGAGCTTGTCATTCCTCTTTCTATACTCAAATATCCACTGCAAAATCTCCCACTAAACCCAGGTTTATCACAGACCCAAGATAAACTTGATCTATCAAGACCAAGCCAAACCCTCAACAACAAAGGCGTCCCTCTGAAGCCAAAAACGAGCTCTGATACCACATGTAAGTTTTAAACCTGTGAATTAAAGCAATGCATATAGATGCTTAAGCAAAATAGAATTTAATCAATGGCTCATTCACATAGTACACATAGATTTATACCGGAAACCCTCAACTGTGAAAACCTTTCTTATATTCATTATATCAAATTTCACCGTTCACTATACAATATATACAATGTTTTTAGGTATTCCGTAGATACCAAAACCCTAATCCCTAAAACTGAGATTATTTTTAGTAAACCACTAAAAATAGCAAAAACCGCCCAAAAAAAAAATTTGGGGCACTGCCCCGAACACTGCACATAACTAGGGGGGGCATACCTGCCCCCCCCTGGGACCCCCCTAGGAAAGCGCTCAACGCACATGGCACAAACAGGGCACTACTACTAGGGATCGTTAGACGCATTTCTCATATATGATGCGCCCACACACACACATGCAAAGAATATAACACATACCCAACATATTACACAACTACAATCCAGTGGTACACTACCACACCAAGTAACACACAGTTACTTGATCAGTTACATATAATCACAAGCAGTGGAACACATCCACCATAGTAGTATACATCTATTGTCTAGAGACATACAGTCTCCATAACAATCATATCATCTGATATCAACCTACATAGAAAACATTGTTATGATATAAATTGAATCATATGGGACATTCTTCCACTCACATCTATGAGATCTGGAAGAGCATCTGCCCTCAGAAGGTAAAACGTAAACGATGAGCTATCTAGGCTATTCTTCTCAAGAAAGGAAGAATAATTGTCCCGATTTCTGAGCCTCGACCATTCACCTGTCTGGGCCATTCCTCCGACACTAAACAAAGTGCAACCACGCTTCTCTGATACAATATCTATGTTATAGAAAAAATTTACCACGCCTCTGTTGTGCATTGGAGGTTCTTTACCAAGTTGTCTTCTTTCATCTGCATACAAGGATCTCTTTCTGGTATACCTCAAAACCTTGAGGTTGATATACACTTATTTTTTTTATCACTCTGTTGAGGAGAAAAGTACTTACATTTGTCTGATGTAGACTCCAACCCATGGATATAGTAGGATATATAATGTCTCAGGTAGAGGCATGTTTGGAAATGTTATCGTCATAGTCCTCTCCCTCCATCTGGGAGAACCTTTAGTTCTGGATCTTGCAATGCTTTCATTCATAAGTCTTCCATATACTGTTCTTCATCACAACTTTCATTTCCTCGTCTTGATTTCTTTTAGTGAGTTCATACCAGGCTGGTAGTCTTGTGATTCTCGATACAATGACTGGTTGTTCTAGCTTTTCTTTCTTTCTTGGAATCTTCATGTTCTTCCTCATGTTTCTCTTTATCTCTCGGGTCCATGGAGTTTTCTATAGATTCCATGCCCTAAATATTCCAACTTCTTTATGTCATCATAGGTTCATGGATGTGGATGGACAACCAGGGATATTTTAAGGCTTCTTTTCAAAGAAGACTTCTTCTAAAATCACACTTGAACATGTGCTTCTTTTTATGGTTGCTACCATGGATAGATACTTTATCATCTTCAGTGGATCATATTGTTTAGGATTAGCTCCCTCCTAATCCTTTCTTCGTGCATGAGTGCATGCTCATCTTTTGGAATTATGTACTTAGCTCCCTCCAACTAAGAGAGCCCATGCTTCCGTCTGCATCCTTATTTCCTTTTGCAAAGTGTCACAAGTCCTTTTCCAATTTCCTCTTGATTGTTGACTTCTTTCTGTTTTTACTCCTTCTAGGTTTCTTCAAGTTTGATTCTGATTTCGGCTTATCTTGCAGTCGTTACTTATGTAACAACTTCCACATGAATTGTTACTGGGGGTTGTTGAGGTACTTCATCCTTTCATGTGTATTGACTGACTTGCAATCATTGTGATAGAAGTCCTTATTTTGTTGTTCTTCCATAGGTGTAGTTTCTCTTTGAACATCTTATAGATATGCAATATATGTACAGAAGCTATGTAAACATGGTATGTACAAGAACTATAAAGAATATTGTTACCTTGTCTTATAAGAATAAGTTTTATTTATCATGCTTGGTCTTCCTTGAGGGTTTCCTTTCTTTGGCAATTGATGCTCATGTGTCTCCTTCCTTTTCTTTAGCTTGGGCAATGATTCTTGTAGTGACCATACTTTCAACAGTTGAAGCATTGTATTTCTAACATATCTTTCTCTTGATTTGGCTTCTTCCTTGAACCAAACTTCCTTTTGTTCCTGAAATTCTTGAATCTTGCTATGAAGGCTTGATCATCGTATTTATTTTGAGGTTTCTTTTTTGCACTAATCCTTGATTCTTCTTGTGCACATCAAGTCCAAAGTTCTTCAAATGTAGGATACCCCTTCCTTGTGTTCATGCTTGCGGCAAATGCATCCCATGTCTTGGGAATACCATTGAGTACTATATTTACTAGTTCTTTATCTGAAATGATTTCTTCAATAGCTTGTAGTTGATCTCTTAACTGAGAGATTCTCACAAGGTATTATGTTATGTTGTCATCATCATTCATCTTCATGTTACGGAGCTCATTCTTCGGACTCATTACTTGTCCAATGTTTCTGACTGAGAAGAGGTCCGTTAGGGCATAATACATCTTCTTAGATGAGTCAAGATGGGATATGCAGGGTATGAAGTGGTCTTTTATATAATCCACTATGATACTCATTGCATTGATGTCATTATCTTTGAACTTCTCCATAACTGTGATGTTCTGCGGTTCCTTCTCTTTTCCTTCTTCAAACTCTGGTTCCACAATCTTTCCTTTCACAATATACAACAATTTATTCTTGGCAAGGATGAGATCAATCCTTGTCTTCCATGCTCTGAAGTTAGAAGCCCCTTCTAATTTGTTTTTTGACTTCATAGAGTAAGTCATGGTTGCTTTGACTTGGTCAACCCTAGATTTGACCAAAAACTCAAACTTGATGTCTTAGCTTGCTGAGAGTACCAGGAGATGTGCTAGGCCAGGGCGCACTAGTCTATCCGTAAATTAGGTCAATCCCTTCACTTAAGGTGCCTCAACGAGAGGGTTAGGGTTTCGTTGTTGCAGCAAAAACTGGATGCAACTGCAATTGCAACTGAGCAAATCCTCCCAATCTATCTTCCAGCGGTTAGACTGTCCAAAGATAGTGTGGGCCCATAACCTATTAGAATCTAATGGATGTGCTCGTTTAACCAATGACAATATAACAATATTTTCACCCAACCATGGGCCGAAGCCACCCCCGAGCACCTTAACCTTGACAGAGAATCATTCTAGAAGCAAACCCTTGACTGGATAGCCAAACAAAGGTGGCACACCTTTCTCCAAGGATAGCACACCAAGAAAGAGCAACGAGAGTTGATCAGAGAGTCCAAACCATAACTAAGAGAGATTCCAAACCAAGACCAAAATCTGCTAGATGCAGCAGCTGCAACAGCAGCTCTCCTCCAAACTGGCCAATTGTAGTGCGCACAAGTGTTTCTTTTGCAGTTCTGAGAATGTTGACCAGAATGAAGACTGGCCTCCTATATTTATACTAATTATGGCAGACTGCCTCGGCCAACTTCTCATTCTGGGTACTAATTATTTAGTATATAACATTTCATTTAGCCGACTTCTTCTCTTGGAGGCTAATAACCTAATACAAGTCATTCTCTTGAGCCGACTTGTCTTCTAGGGTTATTAACCAATTAATTAGGGTTTATTATTGCTTCCCGAAATATTCTATTATCGTCAAGTTTACATGTGGAGGTAAATACCTCCCACAGCTACCATAATATCAACAGGATTTTGGCTGAGGTATGTTACAGATAGAGGTTGTATAACAGTGAGGTTGTGGCACATGGTTTGATGTAATGGTTTATGGTATTGGGTTTATGGATAGAGTGATGAATTGTTAGATAAATTTCTATGGTTATATTGGTGTATGTATTTGGTATATGGTTGAGGTACATGTTGGGTACATGGTTGAGAAAAGTAGTTGATGAGTTGGCACATGCATGAGTTGTACAGGTGATGATGTTGGTACATCTTGATGAGTCATAGTTTATGTGTATTTTATGCATGATTGGAACATATTTGGTGCATGGTTGATGCACTTGTTAATGGTACATGTTGAGGTATAGGTTAGTGCATGGTTGATGCACTTGTTTATGGTACAAGTTGATTACAGGTTGTTTGGTACAGGTTGCTACAGGTTGTTTGGTGCAGGTTGATTGGTACAGGTTTATAGCAGTATATCTCATAGTGATAGTGTGACAGTGGTTCCATCATTCTACTTATATTTCAGGGTGGTTGGATGGGGCAAGGATAGGTGGTTGTATCCACCTTCCGGTTGTAGCCGGAGAACATAGGGGGTTGTAGCCTCCTTCTGGTTGTAGCCAGAGAATTGGGGAGTTGGAGCTTCCCTCAGGTTCTAGCCTAAGAAACTAGGGGGTTGGAGCTTCCCTCAGGTTCTAGCCTAAGAAACTAGGGGGTTGGAGCCTCCTTCCAGTTGTAGCTGGAGAATTAGAAGTTGGTGCTTCCTTGAATGTAATTCTTGACATATAAGAAAATCATTCTGTGGTTTTCTCCCACATTCGGTTTCCATGTAAATATTGGTGTATTGTGCATTGTGTGGATGTGTTTGTTATGATGCACTGATGAATGCTAATTCTTATGATATAGTAAGATATTGATGATGAACATATGAACATGGTTGAATAAGTAAAAGAATATATTTTGTGGTTTAAAGGATTAATAATTGGTATAATTTCTCATTACTAATTCACCCCTCCTCTCAGTGATCCAACAATTGGTATCAGAGCAGGTTCCTTCAGGAAACAATTTAACCACTGGAAGGAGATCATGGATTATTCTGAGAATGGAGTACCATTGTTTAATGGTTAGACTAGTTTAAAGTATGAGATATGGAGTGGAAGGATAAAAGTATTTTTAAAATCACAGGGGTATGATATTTGGCAATCAGTTATTACAGGATATGATAGTTCAAAAAGGGAAAAGACTACATCAAAGAAGGAACTGAAATGAAATAACAAAATTGCAATGGATTTCATTTTGGAAGGACTATATGATTCAGTAAAGGACAAAGTGGGTAAATTTTCATCAGCTAAAGAATTTTGGGATAAATTACGTAATATCTATTCTTCACCCATCACAGAGTCAAAGAATGTCAAAGAAGATGTAGGTACAGATCAAGAAGAAATATGTTCATCATGTCAAACAGATTCAGAAGATGAAGAGTACATAATCAACAGAAGTATGTTGTTTTGCTTTAATTGTGAAAAATGCGGACATCTTGAAATGGAATGTCATGAAGGAAATGAAACAGAAAAACTAATTGAAATAGAAGACAATTATGAAGCAGAATTGATCAATGCTTTAGATGAACTAAGAAAAGAAAGAGAAGAAAACAAGTCACTAAAGAAAGAATTGATGAAACAAAAGGAAAGTGTTCACATTTTTTAAGAAGCCCACCGGGTCATCGAGAACTTAAGAACTCAGCTGAAGAAGCCAAAAATATCGAAGAAAATCTTGAAGATCAAAAGTAGTATTTGGAAGCCAACATAGAAACACGGAAGGAAGAAGCATAAATTAAAGAGAAGATATTGACATATCATATTAAAGAAAGAACTAAAGATCTAAATCAGCTTGAGGCACAATTTGGTCAAGAAGAGAAAGGACTTGAAGAAGAAATAATCACATTAAAAATACATCTTCAAGAAGCGATAAGAACAGAAGAAGTCATGAAATCTCAGATAATGAAGATAGTGTTGAATTTACTTCCCACACACCTAGGATTTATTTTCATAAGGTTTTTCCTTGTTTATTAGTCATTATTAGTCATTTATCTAGTCTCCTATTTTTTAGGAGAGAATATTCCACCTGGAGAATATTCTCTTAAGTTGAAACTTTAGTTTGACTAGATGAGTCGAGTCTAGATGTTGTATTAGTTTTATCACCATGCAACATTGGTATCATCACCATGCTAATGCGCACTTGAATTGGGATCATCACCATATTGGTGCATTACCCTTGATTCCATTATCTACTCCTCACTACACTATGTTTAGTCGGTTAACTGGAGACTGGTTGACTAGTTAACTCAACTAGGTGGAAGTTCACTCCCGTAACTACCTGAGAGATAATATTAGGTGGAAGTTCACTCCCGTAACTGTTGGTGTGTGTCCAGATCACTCTAGAACACCACTATGGCACATTGATTCTCCTCCAGTGCGCATTCATTGAGTTATATAGAGTATATCATATGTAAATTATTCATTATTCATTACGGTTAATGAGAATTCTTCCATCCTTTCTCTCCTTCTTCTCTTTGATAAAACATTTGAGGCGTCTTATCAATATAAATAATATTTAGCAAAACATTATGCTGAGAAGGGAAACATAGCTCTAGGTGAGATGAGGGATTTAGTCCCTGAAGTGGAAAAGGTTTCTCATCATAGTTTCTTCTCTATTCACAGTAAGGGATGTTGGAAAGAGGACCTTTGATATTGCAGTTGTAGATGAAGACAAAGTATCTAATATCAAGATAAGGTATGATAACATCAGTTCTCTAGACAAGGTCAAATTCCATAAGAATACCAGTGATATGTTGTATTTTGATTACCTGAGTTTAAGCTTGAAGAATTCAAAACTGTCATCTTATGCAATGAAATTGGAAGGGTGGTTGAGGCAAGAAAAATCATCTAATAGAGCTTGGTAGACTCAAGTCAAGAGGCTGGAATCTGAAGGCCACCAAGGGGTGAAATCCTCATTGGATGAAAAAGATAAATTAATTCAAAGTTTGAAGAAGAAATTTAAAATGTCTACTACAGAGAATCCACAAATAGTAGAATTGATTGCTCTAGAATAGGAAAATGAAACACTTCATCAAGAGGCATTGGACTACAAGGCTAGGTTTTTGCAGCTAGAACAAGAAAAGGTGAAGTGGTCACAAGAGCAGACAGAATTTCTAAACAGATTTGTAGTTGTACCTCTTGCTGTAGAAGTTGGGCCAAACACTGAAGGACTTGTCCAGGCTATGTCACAAGTTAGCCTGAAAGAAGGAGAAATCAAAGGGATAAAAGGAAGCATAGAGAAATTGAAGCAGGAGATGCAGGCAAAAGATGGAAGAATGGCTCAATTTCAAAAGGAGAATGAAGTCCTGCAGGAAAGGATAGATAAGTTGAAAATGAGATTAAGAGGCAAAGGCCTATTGCGGGGGTCCAAGCATATCATTTGGAACTCTATAGCTGTTGAATTTTCCAAGTTCAGAGTGTACTTGAATTTCATTAATGATAAAGACAGCATAGCCATCACAGCCAAAAGCAAGTGCATTGTTTTGAATGAAACTTTAGCAAAGAAACCATCAGAATGGGACCAAAACTCCATAAATATAATCAACTCCATTCCTACTGCATACCTTCAAACTATTGGAGTTAAAGACATAACTACATTGATTATCTCAGCCAGAAGGGTTACTGCTAAACATAACCTATTGAAATCAGTCCAAACAAAGGAAACACAAATGGATCAAAGTGTGCAAGAGTTCAAGGATTTGTTTGAATAATTGTTTATCAAAGGCCTCCCACCCTTTTGGGATGGCAAGGGAAAATTGTATGATCGGGAAGAATACAATGCTCGCCTCACTCAGTGCAGAATGGATCACTCCAAGTTCGAAACCCTGGACGAAAATCTGAAAGGAGCCACATTCGTTGAGCATCTGATTACAGACTTTGAGATTATGAATCAGTTCAAAGAAGTCAAACTCGGACTACCAGTCATGAAATATGCTTCCTGCATTGACCTCAAGATCCTAATCAAAGAAATGATAGATTATGATATCCCTTATGACTTGCAATGGAAGGAGATAGTACGGTTGGGTAAGACAAAGTGCAGTTTTCCAGGATCCAGTAGATGATGTCTAGATGTCACTGAAGATGGAAGATCACGTGGAAGACCAGAGCAGTACAAGTGGTGAATAAAGAAACTGAAACACCAAAAGAACCAAAATATGGATCGTGGAATGTTTTCTTGTTAATCATTGTAATCGGTTTCAAAACCGAAATTGTCCCTTGTAATTATTGTAATCGGTTTCAGAAATCGAAACATTTCATTTTGATGATTGTAATCGGTTTCAAACCGAAGGAACTTAGTTTGTATAAATATTAGGAGTTCCAAATGTATTAGGGGTTGGAAGAAGTGCAAGGGAACAATTTTATCTATTCGGAAATTGGATGTAATTTTCTGAAGCTGAATAGAATACACATGCAGAAGTCTTGAAGTTTCCATGAAAATATTCTAATGGTTGTGATTTGAGTTTTGCCTCTTCTCTTTGTATGTATTTCCTATATGCTTAAATTCCATTTTCATTGTCTTCTATTTAAATTGGATAGTTAAAGGCCCATAATTCATCTTGTGATGCTCTTGGCTTAAGCAATTTAAATTGTGTTAAGTTCTTCCTAACTAATGTTAGAATTCATTTATTTAATGCTCCGATATAGTTACATGTTTTTCCTTTCTTCTTACACTCTACAAATTTACAATTTATAACTCAGAATTATCACCTCATTTATCCTTTATCCTCTAGAGACTTATACAGACCAGTCAATGCTTCCATTCATTTTCATAAGTTTGACTCCATAGCCCTAAGTGTCCCTCCTCTTCCTTGCCAGCAAAATTATAAAATCCCTTCAAAACAACCAAACCTAGCCATTGAATGATTAAAGAAAGTGTATTTGTTAAAGACCAAGTGACAGGAGAGATCCCTCTCTGAGATGAGTAGGCTAGTACCCAACTCTAAATTTGGTTTGTAGGTTACCTCTGTCATTTGTTTTATCAGCTGAACAAATTTACAGAGTGCTAACATTCTGGCGCCATTGCTAGGGATCGAAAGTGAAATCTTCCCTGGGAAAAGAACTACTTAAAGCTTCAGATTTGATTCATGAGGGTGACAGTGAATCAAACACCTTATTGTTTGAGACTAAATCTACCCTAGCGGCTCCATTATAAAGAGACCAGTAGCATAAAGTAGTTTGAGTGAGAAATCCTTCCTCCCAAGAGAATTCATACCATGAGAAATCCAAACCCAGAAGCAATAATCCCTGTGTTTGGTCCTAAGAAAAGTGTACACAAAAGAAAAGAAATGCCAATAAGCCCAGTTTTATGTCTAGAGAGATTTCTATCTTTGCCCAAAGATGGAATGAAAAGCATTAAAGACCTTGATTTTGATTTGAAATTTGAGCAAACTCTGTTCAGAGCTAAATCTGAGTCATGTTTGAACAAGATCATCTTTGATGAGAAGAGGTTCCAAGATTTAATTTTAGCTACCTCTATTAAACCTCTTGTGATTGCTACTCAAAACCAACAGCCACTTCAAGTTCTTACTGCAACCATGGCAACTAGGTCTTCCCCTCTTGTCCTACCTGCTCAATTACATGATTTTCCCTGGGAATATAATCAGAGGATTAAGTTGTATGATGCCGAAGGCAAAGTGTCAGCCCAAAAACATTTAGAATGGTTCAATGAATTTGTGGACCTAGAAGAAGTAGATTATGAAGATGCAAAAATGAGTTTGTTTTCACAAAGTCTTGCAGGAGAAGTCAGAAAATGGTTCAGAGCTCTCCCAGCAGCAACTATCCTAAATTTTGAAGCCTTTGAAACGAGTGTTCTTGCAAAGTGTGGTGACAAGAAGAACCCCCTTCAGTAGCTAATCCAGTACAACAACATGAGAAGGTCACTTGATGAAATAGTACAAGAGTTTTCAACTATATTTATAAAAGTCTACAACTCAATTCCTACTGAAGTAAATCCTCCTCCTAGAGCTACTCAACTTAGATATGTTGATTCCTTTGAAAGTGATTTTGCTTTGTTGTTGAGGGAAAGAAGATCCACTTCACTATATGATATGATGAGTGATGCAATAGAAGTTGAAGCAAATCTAATGGCTTCGGGAAATTTCAAATATAATTCTAGTAAGGACATGAACAAGGTTCAAGATAAGGCACGTCCTTCAACCTCACAATCATCAGAAGAGAAGTTTGATTTGATGATGAAGACCATGGAGAAACTCATGGAGAGGATGCCTTTAGATAATAAGCCTAACACCAGAGAACACGATGATGTTCCACCCAGGAATCAAAGGATACCAACAGTTCCAAAAATTAGACAAAGAGATCAGAGGAACCAGGGTGATCAGCGAATAAGACCTCCTTTTCAAAATAATTATGTAAATGAAAATTTTGATGAAACTTTTGAAGACAACATGCATTGTTGTGATGGTGATGAAACATAGGTGTTTTTAACTAAAGAAGAACATGATCAACTCATGGATGCAAATGAAATATTCATGCAGGAGAATGATGAAAGGTTGTCAGTGGAAAAGGAATATTACCATACATGGTTGCAGAATGCCATCATGCAATTCCAGAAACAATATAATCTTCAAAACAAAAAGGTGCTTGCAAATCCTCCAAAGGGAGATCCTACCAAAGAATAAAAAAATAATACACCTTCTTCAAGTCAGCCTAAGAAGGACTTTATTGCAAAGGATGTTTTGAAGAAAGGAAAGCAGAAGGAAGAACCTCAAAAGAAAGTACCTGAACCAAGAAAGGAGACAGTCATTAAAGAGTTAGAAAAAACATTTTCTTCCTTTAATTTTGAAAGTGAGATGGCCAAAATTAAAAATTTTGTTCCATTCAATGAGTTGATAAAGAATAGTGAATATAGAAATCAGATCATCAAGATGCTCAAGATGGAATAAACTTCTGATACTTTAAATAAACAAGATGATCATCCTGCCATCTTGTTTGGCCCATGTGTAAAGGAGAGTAGTGAGACTGATGAGGTCCCTCCTTTCCATGTCAGTCCAAAGATTCATGATATGAATCTGCACAGTGCCATGTTGGATTCAGGAGCATCCCATAATCTGATGCCCAAGGTGGTCATGGACCAATTGGGCCTGGACATTACAAGGCCTTACAAACACCTTTTATCCTTTGATTCAAGGAAGGTGAAGTGCTTGGGCCTAATCAAATATCTGGTGGTATCTTTGTCTCAAATTCCAGCAAAAAATATGGTCATGGATATGGTGGTTGTTGATATCCCTCCTAAATTTGGCATGTTGTTATCTAGGTCATGGGTTGCAAAGTTGAAAGGGACTTTGCAAATGGATATGTCATACGCCACTATCCTTGTTTTTGGTCAATATAGGAGGCTATACAAGGAAGTTTTTCTCAAATACATGGTCAGTAACAAAGCCCAGCCAAACAACCATCCCATTTATTCTATGGAAACCAAGATTGGCTCTTCTATTTTCTTTAATGATTTGAGCTTTGAAGAGGAGGTGCCAAAGACTGATATGGCTATGAAAGACAAACCTGATCAGCAAATAGAGAAATTTTCAAATCAGAAAAACAAAGAAATGTGGAATATGAACTTTGATGGAGTTGTCAGCAGAGAAGGAGTAGGGGATGGTGTGTGGATTAACCCCCTCAAATCAGGTACCAAACTATGTTCTTATAAGCTTGCTTTTGATTGCACAAATAACATGGCCAAATATGAGGCATTAGTGTTGGGATTGAAGACTTTGAAAGAAATGGGTGCTAGGAGGATAGTTGTACATGGATATTCTAAGTTGATTATAAATCAGATAAAGGGCATATATCAAGCAAAGCATCCTAGATTAAGAGCCTATAGGAATATAGTGCTTGACCTTCTTAAAGAATTTCCAGAGTATAATATTTTAGTGATTCCTAGGGGGCAGAATCATATTGTTGATGCCCTCGCTACCTCAGCCTCAGTTTTTAAAATTCTAATTTTTCCTAACAAAAGATATGAGATTGAGGTCAAGCACAGACCAACAATGCCTAATAACATTAAGTACTAGACGGTTTTTGAAGATGATAATCAAATAGAAAGTTTCCTTAAGATGGATGGTGAATTTGCAAATATGAATATTGATGAGGAATATTGTTGTGAAGAAGAAGATGTAGTTGTGTTCGCAAATGATGGCTATTTAAAGAATCAAATTGTTGGTAAGGATATAATGCAGCTAAAAAATAACATCATTCCCAAGGGCCTGGTCCCATTAGAAAAACTCTTTGACAACAATGATGTGGCTAGGAGTCCTAAAATTACTGCAAATAATGGAGATGTTGAATATTGCAACATTGGGACTCAGGAGGATCCCAATATCATCAAGCTATCCAAGACACTTAGCCCAGAATTCAAGCAAAGGTATATCAATTTAATGACAGAATTTCCTGATGTTTTTTCCTGGAGTTATGAAGATCTAAAAGTTTATGATACCAAGGTGATTCATCATGTGATTCCAATCAAATAAGATCATAAACCTTTCAAGAAGAAATTAAGAAGAATCAATCCTTTATTGTTGCCCTTGATTGAAAAGGAGATAAAAAATTTGTTTGAAGCCAAGATCATAGTATCTCTAAGATTTTCTAAGTGGGTGGAAAATCTGGTACCTGTTAGAAAGAAAAGTGGAGAGATCGTATTATGTGTAGACTTTAGAAATCTGAACAGGGTATCTCTCAAGGACAATTACCCACTACCTAAGATGGATCACATTCTACAGAAAGTGGTTGGTTCTAAAATAATATCAATATTGGATGGTTTCTCTGGGTACAATCAAATCATGGTACAACCTGATGATCAAGAAAAGACAACCTTTACAACACCATGGGGCACCTTCATGTATGTCAAAATGCCTTTTGGGCACATGAATGCAGGAGAAATTTTCCAAAGAGCTATGGATATATGCTTTGTTGATGAGAAAGATAAATTTATTGTTGTTTACTTAGATGATATCATTGTATATTCAGTTTCTGATGAAGAACATATTAAACATCTAAGAAGCGCTTTTCAAAAATGTAGGAAGTTTGGCATTTCATTGAACCCCAAGAAGTCTAATTTTGGCATGGAAGAGGGGAAGTTGCTTGGGCACATTATTTCAAAGCAAGGAATAAAGATAGATCTTAGCAAAGTTGAAGGAATCCTAAAAATTGGCACACCCAGAAGCAAGAAAGAAGTGCAATATTTCCTGGGGAAAGTAAATTTTCTAAGAAGATTCATCCCTAACCTGGCTGAAATCACAAAGCATATCACTAACATGCTCAGGAAAGGTAGTGAGATAAAGTGGACCCTGTTGATGATTAAATTCACAACGAAGTTTTGCTCGCAAAGTGTTGCTAAAAGCCTATCATTATAAAAGATAAATAATACTAGTAGGTGGGACCCCCTTGTAGATTGGAGATCAATTCTAGTGCTTATTTTATGTTATGTTATTGTTCGACACTGCTTACATGGTTGACAATATCTTGTTTTATTGGATAATGGATCAGGCATATTATACATGGTTCCTTTGTTGTTCCAAGCTCAAGTTTTATACCGATGTTTTTCATGGTTATCATATTGTCTGTTCTTGGATGTATTACTTGGGACACCTGCAACAGACATATGTTAGTAACAACAAATGAAAGGAAATGAAAAGGATAATAAGCAATGTGAACCCAAATACAAAAGGGAGAAACTATCATATGCTAACATGCTATACTATATGCATTAAAAATATTGTGGAAAATCCTATCTAACATATGATAGCCATGCGATTTATTGAAGTTTTATAGAACATAGTTGACATGCATTTCTGTATAGTGGAGATGGTAATATGTGATGTGGGTGGCGCTCTTGGAAATTAAGGGTTGTTGGTCTTGATGCATGGTTCAAAGTGGATGATTTATTTGATTAGTAGTTGGCACGTACTAAGAATGGAATGAACTTGAGTTTGGAGGTGATGTGCATTTACTGCACATCACCTTTACTCCTTTCGTTGTCTGCCACCCTAGTCGGGTTATTGTTCAAACATTGTTGTTGTGGCTATTCTCCGATTTATTAGCAGAGAGGAATCGCTCAGCCAAATCGCATTTTAAGGCGTTCAATTATAAGTATGTCTTTTTTTGGCCCTTTATGAGTCTGCTCTAGTTATGAAATGGATGTTGGCTCAGGTGTATTGGTTTGTTCCTTTTTTAAGTATTGCAACTGTGTAAAATTGTGATTGTGAAATGAAACGTTGATGATTTTCTCTGCAATGATGTTGAAATCACAGTGTTATTGGTCATCCTGGGTGTTAGCAGCCACAAGGGATATATGTTATCCTTGTTGGTTTAGTTGGAGGGTCTTTGTTGGTCTTGGTTTGCTATCTTCGCGCTTTCGTATTAATGTATCCAGTCTATGGGATTTTATGGGGTTTAATGATTGGAAACACGTGTGTCACCACGCATTGTATATTTGGGAATTGGGTTGTTTTCACCGCTAAGGGTCACGCACTGAGTTATGTTGTTCTTTCTCGACCCTATCTTCACCTCAGCGTTGTGGTTGTTTGACTGAAGAGACATGAGGGTTATACCCTGTGTGTGTTAGGTATCATTACCAGGCCGAGTTAGAACCTTATTCCTCTGTTATGGCCTCTCCTATCACAGGTTTTCATCACTTTTTCCATGAAGTAAGTTGTGGTGTTCTTTGTGTATGTGTTGTTAGTCTCGGAGGTTTCACCATTGAAAGGAGTCGACTCTAGTGTTGGCCAGAAATCAAACCCTTAACTTCTCCAGTCTGAGGGTTTTCTAGAGAATATTGTCGGGCCTATCAAGTTTACTATGGGTTATTGTGGCTTGAAATGTATTGTCTATTAATTTAAATGTAGGCTCGCCCAATTGGTTATGTGACAATTGTGTTGATTTTGGTATCTATTCATTTCCTGTGTTATTAAAATGGATAAACCCTGCATTGATAATTGGACAGTTCAAAATACCCAGTCACTCTCTTGTGTTTGATAACCCAGTATTGTCTTTTGAGAAAGTTGCAACCTCGCTTCACGTCAATGCGTGGGTATGTGTGATTTCCATAGCATGTTAGGTCAGTTGTTGACTTTTACCATAGTCCAAGTATTGGGCTCGGCATTGAATTGGTTGATTGGTTGATACACAGTTACTGTCTTTTTACATTTGAAGATTATTGGGATGTTAAACTCAGCATTAGTTACAATTGTTTGATGATATGCGTGTGTAATGTGTTGGTATGTATGGTGTTCCTACACCACAAATGAATGGTCATTGTAACTATGATTTTGGGGCCGAATGGTTATTGCAACCGGGATAACTGTAGCAATTCCATCCATTGTATGCGTTATGGTTATCTGATTGCGTCCTTAGGGATGAGCCTAAGTTTTACACAGCATGGTTGGTTATAGTTCGATTATTTCAAAGCAATACCTTATTCGATTGATAACTCGGCATGATGGGTTGAGTTAATACTATGTTGTGTGTTTAGAATATAAAATGGTAATGTTGCACCGTGGTGTTTTGGGTGATTACCCACTGTGTATGTTATGGAAAATATGGGGTTGCGCACTCAGAGGTAATCACAAGAGTTTTCTAGATATGGCTTTGTTGAAATTCTATTATGATATTATTAGGTCGGGTATGCTTTTGTTGCCTTGTGTTAGAAGGATAGCCACGCATTTTGAATATTTAGAATCAAAGGAAATTTGGGCCTGTACAGCCAAAAAAATGCAATTGTGTTTCGTCGAATGGTTGATTGTTTCACAACAGACTATGATTTTAAATGATGATTGTTATCAGCGTGTTTAATTGGCAAGCTAGGATCTTTGCAAGATGGATCTTTGTGTTGACCTTCCATTATTTATGCAATTTAATTATTAATGAATTAAAGGACAAAATCAAGCACGATTTTTATGTCTACATTTGATGATTGAAATGGTTGGCAGTAGTCGATGAGCAGAGTGAAGAGATTGACTGCATATTCATTTGTGAAATTGCTCAGATATTAAATGAATAAAAACAGATTTCCCTTACAGTTGTTGTAGAATGCATATTGTCATGTTTTAATGACATCGTGTTAAAGATTTGATTAAGCACAGTGGACTAGTTAATGAACAGAGTTGTTTGGTTATGCACGGTGATTGTTAGTTGGGTCACAATGGTCATCCGGTCGGTGTATTTCCTTGTATAGAATGATTATATGGATTACTTAATTGATTTCATGGACAGTATCTGTTTTTTCTTTCCCCCACCAGTATTCCTCTTTTCGCTAATTACAACCCCCTCGCCTTCCCATATTCATTTTTCACTCCCTGTTCTAAAATTGATTACAGTTGAGAGAATTTCTATGTGAAGCAGTTGGAAGTGGCAGTGTCTTGGTTGGATTACAGTGATGTTTCTTTGATTTGCATTATAGTTGATTGTTTTTTTCGTTGAGCAGTAACCATGTTCTTTTCCCCCTCATTATATCATGTTTCTCTCAATACAAACCTCTCGCATATCCCAGAACCTTTTTATTCACCCCCTGCTCATCAAAAAATAGTTTAACAATTGGTATGGATTGGATTGCATGAGTCTGATATATTGCTGAGCCAAAATCTATTTCATATCTTTAAAGAGTTGTCATGTATGGTTATTTAAAAGATCATTTGATAACCAATCACGCATGCAAGTATGAGCTATTCAAATAAAAGGCTACAAATAGAGGCCTATTATGCCTATGTCAAAGAGAAGGCCGCTACTGTCCATTCTGCATATTCAGATAATTTTGGTAAATCTGTGTCCTCCCACTTACATTGGAAGGACGAGTGTTCTCATATGATCAGCAACATGAGGCTTAAGGATCCCACATAGCCTAAGGCAGGTGCAGAAAGACTAAAAAATGATAACATCAACAAGGTAAATATGGCCTCACAAATAGGAAAATATGGCTTTTGAGTTTTATTTTATCTATTATTGGTGACAGTTGACTTCAGGAATTTTTTGACAACATGTTTTATTTTGGACACACGGGTAATATTTTTTGAAAGTAATTTCAAATATCATGAGCTAAATTGTCAAAACTAAATATGTTGATGGGAGTCACAAGGAGGTGTGTTTACTTGACTAACTAGTTATGTTATGATTTTTATGAGCTAAAAGGAGTCACAAGGGGTCCCACCTACTAGTTATTACTATTTATAACCCTTATTATGATTATTACTTTTTCCCCTAACTAAAAGTTGGTTGAGTCTTTTAATTAACTTAACTAATGAGTTGGTTCAACTACTTCAACCCATTCTAATTTGTTTAAAAGCAGAAGGAAAGGGAGGAACAAGAGGAGGTATAGAAGCAGAAGCATACTAAGGTTTTCTCTTTGAGTTTATGTTGAGATAGTTCAGTTTTCATTCATTCATATATTCATCACAAGCCTAATTCTCTTTTATAATAGCAGGGTCTTATTGTAGACAACAATATTCAGGGTTGAATCACATCATTCAGATACTTGTTTTTCATAGGTGTTGATCTATCTTTGATAGTCTGTGTAGACTTGTCTATTTGTGAATTAGTTTTCATGACTGACAAAGGCTATTGTGCAGAGTCAAGTGGGCAGCAATTCGTGGCAATATGATCCAGATTTTAGAGTTCAGTTTTGGTTTTCTGTCAGAGGTCCTTTTGTATGTTCCATCGGGGATGTCTAATTTTGACTTTGGTCCAAGATTTTTGTATGAGATTTTGTAAACAAAATGACTCTTTGGTGAATTGGAATGAAATAAAGGATTTCTTTATGTCTCATCTGTCTTGATTATCATCTTGGTGTCATTACTTATGTCTTTACTTCTGTCTTTACATTTATTTCAGCAACTGTTATATTCAGAAAATTACATAAAAAGTAAATTTCCAGCAAGCTTTTGTTGATAAAAGACTAGCCTAAGCACTTGTAATTAATACTTATGAGTTAAGATGTTATTTTTGTTGGCTATAAACATAGGGTGATATTCCCATCTATTTTTCTTTAGCCAAGCAGAATCTAAAAATGCTTGAGTAAGATCATTTCATATTTTTTTCTCAACAGACCCCTGAAGCCAGAAAATCCTTTGAAGATATTAAAGTGGCATTGACCAAGGCCCCAGTGCTCGCTAGTCCCAACTTTGAAAAATACTTTATATTGTTTTATTTTTCCTCATAGCACACCATTACTGGTGTTTTATTACAAAAAGATGAAAAAAAATTTGAGATGCCTATAGCATATTATAGCAGCACATTGAGGGATTCCCCATTAAAGTATGATATCATGGAAAAGCAGGCGTATGCACTGGTCAAGGCCCTAAAGGAGTTTAGATTTTATATTTTTCATTCTAATGCCATTTCTTATGTGCCCAGCAGTTATGTGAAGGACATTTTAACTCAGCTTGACCCTGAGGGAAAAAGGGGCAAATGGATATCTATGTTGTTGGAGTATGACCTCAAGATCAAGCCTGAAAAATCGATCAAGGGGCAGGGACTTGCAAAGATGATGGCACAGACAAATTGTGAGTTCTTGGGAATTAATTTCATTGTTGATTTGTCAACATATTCAGAAGAAGAAAAGGTCCCTCAGGTATGGAAAAAATGCCTTGACTCCCCATGGTATGCTGACATTATTTATGTGCTGAGAAATTTCCAGGATCCTCCTTAATTGAGAAAAGCCAAGGCCAGGTTTTTGAAGCTAAAAGTAGCAAATTTTTGTATTCTAAATCAATCTCTATATTGGAAGGATCCAGGTGGAATTTTGTTGAGTTGTTTGTTGGAGGGAAAAGTAGAAAAAACCATCAAAGATTTTCATAAAGGTGATTGTGGAGGGCATCATTATTGGAAAACCATTGTGCACAAGATATTGAGGGCAAGTTTCTATTGGCCTATCATTTTTTATGATGTTTACAAAGAAGTTTCAATCGGTCATGAATGCCAATTTTTTTATGGGAAGAGAAAACTGTAGCCTTTTCCCTTGAAGCCTATCTCTGTTGAAGCACCTTTTAGACAATGGGGCCTTGATTTCATAGGAGAAATTCATCCACAGTCCTCAGCTCAAAAAAAGTGGATACTGACAGCCACAGATTACTTCACCAAGTGGATTGAAGCAGTTCCCACAAGACAAGCCATAGATATTGTTATCATTCAGTTTTTGGAAAACAATATTTTGTCTAGGTTTGGTTGTCCAATCAAAATCATTACAGACAATGCAGCAGCATTTACTTCCAAAAAGATGGAAAAATTTTGCAGTGATTACAATATAACACTTGGCCATTCCAAAGCTTATTAACCTCAAGGTAATCGGTTGGTTGACTCATCCAATAAGAGTTTGACTAGAATTATCAAAAAACTGTTGCAAGACAACAAAAAGGCTTGGCACAAGAAGCTTATCCATGCACTATGGGTTGACAAGATCACTACTAAAAGGTTTATTGCCAGTTCACCCTTCCAGACTGTGTATGGCATAGAGGAAGTTTTTCCTACTTCATTAGGATTTCCAGTGATGAGATTGCTATAGGAGCAAAAGGTTGAATCAGATGCCACTCAAAGGAGGACAAATGAATTAATCAATGTCCAGCAAACAAGAGAGAAAGCCTTCAACAACTCTCAACTACACCAAGACAGGATTAAAAAGGATTTTGACATGCATACTAAGGAAGATGATTTCAAAGTGGATGATCTGGTGTTGAAATAGGATGCCAGGAATGAAGACAGAGGAAAGCATGGGAAATTTGACCATATGTGGCTGAGACCTTTCAAAATTGTGGCATACCATGGAAATAATGCATATCTGCTACAGAAACATAATGGAGATCTCATTGGTGGAGGACCTTTAAATGGCAGGTTTCTCAAGAATTATCTCGCATAAAGAAATTTTCACCCTTTCGATTTCATTGTATATATCCATTTTGTTTATCAGTTGAAGCAATTGAAATCAAATCAGCAGAAATTGAAGCTCGAAGCGAAGGCCCTAAGTTATGTTGAGTATAATTTGAGTTATGTGAATGAAGTTTAGTGAATAATATGTTGATCGATTTTGCATGAGTGAAATAAAGCCCAATGGGTGGGCACTTGGTTTGTCATTATTTTCTACCTCGTTGGGAGGATAGAATCCCCAGTTGGAGCCCGTGTTAGTCACCATTAAAAAATTTATGTGAAATCAAGTTTTCAGGATCTAGCTTGAAGCTAAACCGGTCTGGAATCCCGATAACTGGGGAAGGGGCTAAATATGGCAGGGAGAGGCTAAAATTGGCAAGAGCGCTAAGCTGATGGGGCCCGATACGTCGCATATCGTGAAATCTCAAGATCGACGGTCGAGGATGATTTCGGGGAGAGAAACTACGCGGAGATCAATTTCAGAAAGTAGAGCGAAATTTAAACCATGGTTTTCGTTCGGGGATACGTGGTGCCACCAGGTGCATTTCAGGGTGAAAAGCGGGTTTCCCCAAACCACTTTCTCACACCCCCAAAATTTGGAAAAGTATAAAAGGGCATTTTATTATGTATTTTATTATTATTTTGAATACTGGACCATTTGAAACTTGGCGCAACCACCCTTGTTCAACTGCAGCTCAACAGTACGCCAATTGCACACCACACCATTTCCACTCGTTTCCAGGTATTTTTCATCATATCCATGGATCCTATCATAACCTCAGTAACAGAACAAGATCTTGTGGCGAATGAAGAAGCCCTAATTGACAGAGATTCAGACGTTTTTGATACCGAAATCACCATTTATCCCATCTCTGTGTCCAGAAGCAACATGTCTGATAAAGTAGGAAGGTGTATACCATTCCTTGAAGCAGTCCAGGCCACCATAGTCCCTAATGCTATCGAAATCGCTTTCCCTTTTCCCAAATTTATAGGTTGGTGCGTCGAACAGTATTCACATGAAGAAAGAATCGTCACGAATAAACAAGGATCTGAGGTCATGTGTAGGGTAGAGAGTAGTTCAATTCAAGATTCCCTTAGTATACCAGAGTCTTTCTCTGCAATGTCTGAACCTTTCAATGAAGAAAAGATAATTAGGGTATACAAAGAATGTCCATCAGAGGTCCAAGATCTATTTTTACATACAATTGTCAAACCAGAATATTTATTAGAGGGTCTGTCTTTGCCAATGAGTGTGAGTATAATGGTTATTGAAATCCAATGGGTATGTTCCCTTTTGAGTCAAGTTTTAGGTCTAGACAATGACAAACATGTAATCAAAGTCATGCTCATTTTCCTTTTGACCTTTTTAAAGTCAGAGTCTGGTCTGTCAGTCTGCATCAGTTTTGATCAATTCATACTTGATAATATCCACAAACAACTAGTGAATTTTCTCTCTCTAAGGAATTTTAGATACTACACCTATCAGTTGAAGATTTTCCTGGAAATAAATAAGAGAGAATTTCCTGAAGCAACATTTATAACAATTGAATGTAAAAGGATTACATTTCTTATCTTCATAAAAAAATTCATGTCCAGAGTTTACAGTTTGATTTTCAACACCAACCTACCTAGAGTTTTGGATGACATGAGGAGATATCTACAGCCAAATCCAGAGAACAAAGTGGGCTATTGGTTACTATTCATGCACTCAACAGTAATATGGGTTTATGGTTGTCATGAATCCCCCTATCTATTGCCTATTTTCCTGACCCCCGGAATCTTTTCTCTTGAATTCATCAAGCAGAGAATTATATCTGAGACAGATCATTTCTTGAAGTTTCACAAAGCCTCCAACCTCAAGTTCCCTTTTATCATTGGCCCCTTCATTGTCAAAATTATATCATGCTTATCTCATATTCAAGCAAGGCTCAAAGAGTTTGATTTTGCACAGCTACAGGGAAGAAGATATGATCCACAACAAATCATATCCAAGAGGAGATTGATGAAAAAACAGGCCCCTTATGAGCATGAATAGGTTGATGGTTTTGATAAAGTGGAAAATCTAGAAGTCTATGTTGATATGGAAACAATCTTGCAACCAACTCAAACACAGCAAATGGAGGAAAACCTACAACAAAGTCAAACACAGCAAGCTTCTCAGAAACTGATAGTCAAAGTTCCTAAGATGAGTGTTTACAGCAAGAGAAGCAGTTCAGAGGCCATGGTCACCAGTGATCAACACACTGCTCCTAAGAATATGAATATTACACAGTCTCCACAGATAGTGGATTTAGAGGAGGAAGAACCTAGAGAACAAGTAAACCTGGATATGATGGAAAGTGGTACTAGCACTGTAGAGGTTGAAAATAAAACCAAACTCCAAAGTGAAAGTAGCTCAAGAACCTTTAGTAGCAAGAAACATATCTTTGATAAAACATCTGAGGCAGCTTATCAATCTAAAGAAGATTTAGCAAAACATTATGCTGAGAAGGGAAACATAGCTCTGGGTGAGATGAGGGATTTAGTCCCTAAAGTGGAAAAGGTTTCTCAGCATAAATATTCTTCATTCACAATAAGGTATGTTAAAAAGAGGACCTTTAATATTGTAGTTGCAGATGAATACAAAGTATCTGAGATCAAGATAACGTATGATAACATCAGTTCTCCAGACAAGTTCAAATTCCATAAGAATACCAGTGATATGTTGTATTTTGATTACCTGAGTTTAAGATTGAAGAATTCAAAGTTGTCATCTTATGCAATGAAATTGGAAGGGAAGTTGAGGCAAGAAAAAAAATCTAGCAGAGCTTGGCAGACTCGGGTCAAGAGGCTGGAATCTAAAGGCCCCCAAGGGGTGAAATCCTCATTGGATGAAAAATACAAATTAATTCAAAGTTTGAAGAATAAATTGAAAATGTCTGCTACAGAGCATCCACAAATAGCAGAATTGGTTTCTCTAGAAAAGGAAAATGAAATACTTGGTCAAAGGCATAAGACTACAAGGCTAGGGCGTTGTGGCGAGAACAAGAAAAGGTGAAGTGGTCACAAGAGCAGGCAGAATTGCTAAATAGAGTTGTAGTTGTACCTCCTGTTGCAGAAGTTGGGCCAAACACAGAAGGACTTGTCCAGGCTATGTCACAAGTTAGCCTGAAAGAAGGAGAAATCAAAGGTCTAAAAGGAAGCATAGAGAAATTGAAGTAGGAGATGCAAGAAAATGATGAAAGAATGGCTCAATTTCAAAAGGAGAATGAAGTCCTACAGGAAAGGATAGATAAGTTGGAAATGATATTAAGAGGCAAAGGCCTGTTGCAGGGGGCCAAGCATATCATCTAGGAATCTATAAATGTTGAAGATGCCAAGTTCAAAATGTACTTGAATTGCATTACTGATAAAGACATCATAGCCATCACAGCCAGAAGCAGGTGCATTGTTGTGAATGAAACTTTGGCAAAGAAACCATCTGAATGGGCCCAAAACGCCATAAATCTACTCAACTCCATTCCTACTATAGACCTTCATAATATTGGAGTTAAAGATAAAACTGCATTGATTATCTGGGCCAGGAGGGTTATTTCTAAACATAACTTGTTGAAATCAGTCCAAACAAAGGCAACATAGATGGAGAAAAGTGTGCAAGAGTTCAAGGATTTGTTTGAAGAATTGTTTATCAAAGGCCTCCCACCCTTTTGGGATGGCAAGGGAAAATTGTATGATCAGGAAGAATACAATTCTTGCCTCACTCAGTGCAGAATGGATCACTCCAAGTTTGAAACCCTAGAGGAAAATCTGAAAGTAGCCACATTAGTTGAGCATCTCATTACAGACTTTGAGATTTGTTGCAGAAAAGATATGAATTGATCTTACTCAAGCATTTTAAGACTTTACTTGGATAAAGTAAAGTAGACAGGAATATCACCCTACGTTTATAGCCAACAAAAATATGTATCCTAACTCGCAAGTATTAATTACAAGTGCTTAGGCTAGTTCTTTATCAACAAATAAGTTTGTTGGAAATTCACTTTTTATGTATTTTTATGAAAATATCAGTTGTTGAAATTAAATATAAGAACAGAAGTAAAAACACCAAGATCATAATCAAGATAGATGAGACATAAATCAATCCTTTGTTTCATTCCAATTCATCAAAGAGTCATTGTCTTTATAAAACTTCACAAGAAATCTTGGACCAAAGTCAAACTTAGAAATCCCCGATGGAACATACAAAAGGACTTCTGACAGANAAGATAGATGAGACATAAATCAATCCTTTGTTTCATTCCAATTCATCAAAGAGTCATTGTCTTTATAAAACTTCACAAGAAATCTTGGACCAAAGTCAAACTTAGAAATCCCCGATGGAACATACAAAAGGACTTCTGACAGAAAACCAAAACTAAACTCTAAAAGTTGGATTATCTTGCTACAGATTGTTTCCCACTCAACTCTTCACAATAGCCTTTGTCAGTAATGAAAGTTAATTCACAAACAGACAAGCCTACACAGACTATCAAAGATAGATCAACACCTCTGAAGAACAAGTGTCTGAATGATTTGATTTAGCCCTGAATATTGTTTTTTATAATAAGACCCTGCTATCACAAAAGAGAATTAGGCTATGATGAATATATGAACGAATGAAAGTTGAACTATCTCAACATAAACTCAAAGAGAAAACCTTAGCATGTGTTGTGCTTCTATCCTCCTCTTGTTCCTCCCTTTAGTTCAGCTTTTAATAATTTAGAATTGGTTAGAGTAGTTGAACTAACTTATTAGTTAAGCTAACATAAGTCCTTAACTAACTTTAGTTACGGAAGGGGGGGGAAGTAATAATCATAATAGGGTCATAATTAAATAATAACTAATAGGTGGGACCCCCTTGTGACTCCCCTAGTTACAACAATCACTACATCATAACATAATCCATTTGTTAAGAAAACACACCCTTTGTGTCTCCCTTCAAAACATATTTTCCTTTGACAATTTTAGCTCATAAAACTTGAAAATAATTCAGACTAATACTCGTATATCCAAAATAAGACATGTTTTCCAAAATAAAACATGTTGTCCAAAATAAAACATGTTGTCCAAAATCCATGGAGTCCACTATCATAAAACAATAAATGACATAAAAATTAAAACCCATATTTTCCAGTCTGTGAAGCAACCCTTCCTTGGTTGTTGTTGTCACCTCCGGATTTCCTTGAAATTGCCTTGATCTAGGCAGATCCTTTAGGCTTTATCTAAATAATCACATGGGAACAATCATCCCTCAGATGCATCCATGAAGACACAGATTTGTCAGAGTCATCGGAGGGTGAGGAAGGTGCAGCGACAACTTTTCCTTTATCAGATGCATGGTGGGCTTCAGTCTTCAATCTCTTGCTAGCATGGGGGGATTGCACTAGTGAGTGGTTAGGGGTAGCTTGGGCAATGGGGTTCAAAGGTGGGGGAGCAGGCAAGGTTAATTTTGGCCAGCCACGGTGTTGGGACACTGTCGGGTGAACAATCTCCTGCCACCCATCGTTTTTCGGGACTTCGGGCTGTAAAGAGACATGAGGAGGCACATGTATACTGGGAGATTTAGGGGCTTGGAAGGGAGGCCTTTTAGGCCTCGGTTGGATTATTCCCTATCTAATCCAATTAAATAACCCAACATGGAACAATTGGCCAAGCTCTTTAGAATCAGCATCAAAATGTATTGAGAACCTGGGCCTCATTGGGCCTCAGTCTAGTTACCTCTACCTCTGTTTCCTCGGCCATGGCTTCCCCGACTGAAAAAACTCATCCTGCATATGTTAACAATTAGAAAATAGTATTTTAAATAAAAAAGTGTGACAACTCCTTAAAAATACTAAATAGATTTGGCTCAGAATGTATCAGACTCATGCAATCCAATCCATACAAATTGTTCTAATGTTAATCAATGAGCAGGGGGGTGGAAAAAATGTTCAAGGATACATGAGGGGTTTGTAATTTGCAAAAAAAAATGATATAATGAAAGGGAAGAGATACAGTCATTGTTCAATGATAGCAACAATCAATTGTAAGAAAACCAATAAACCTCACTGCAATCCACACAGAATTCTACCATTTCTATCCAATATAACATAGAAATTTTTTTAGCTGTGATCAATATCAGAACAAGGGGTGAAAATGAATATGGGATATGTGAGGGGGTTGTAATTAGTGGAAAATGAGATAATGAGAGGGGGGGAAAATGTTTACTATTCATTAGATTAATTAATCAATCCATAACATCAACCAACAATCAGATGACTGAGTAGTAATTCATGTGTTTTTAACTAGTTCACTGTCCAATAATAAAATATCCAATACAACGCTATTACAAAACACAAGTACTTCACAAAATTTGTAAGAGGTTATGTTCCTTTTATTCGTACATTTTGCATGTTATAAAAGTCAACAACAACACTCAATTTGTAACCATTAACATCCATCATTTCCATACATTCCCCCAATCCACGTCTGTATTTGAAAGTAGTGTTTCCAAAAATAATAATGAAGACTCTACTTTTGTTAATAGAGCCAATCGAGATCTTGTAATGATATATGTTCCCATACATATATATGCAGCAGAAAAATCAAAATGGTCAAGACCTCACATATCACACCTGAAAGGAAACTGACTATAACCAGCAGTCATTATTTAGACACAGGCTATGCAGAAGCCAATTTTCGAAACCCTGTAACCATGTCACTATGTAACAAATATCTCAGTGCAACTTAAAAATGAGCCAAACATCCCACACAACTTTCATCAACAATGATCAATTGCAAAAAGACAAACACACTTAGAATTTGGGGGTATCACTGGGCATACAAAGCAAGCCATCTATATTATACATGGTGCACAACTGAGAGGATTCCACAGTGTCATAATTCCCATAACCACACAGCAATATATAACCATGATATAACTCAAAAAAACTTCATTCTGGGCCATTTATTAAGTCGCCTGTGAGTGACCAGGCCGCACCATTCAAGTGTATTCTACCAATGACAAGAGATGCAGTAAACATATCCAATCCAAACTTCTAATTCTCAGAACATCACCTAGAGGACACGACATGCATGAACCACACCAAACCCCTATGACTAATGCCAACCACCATCTGAACATCATAAGAACCATTATAACGTTTGTATAATAACCAACAATTTGGCACTGTGGTAAGGGAAAAAATAGACCAAAATGCGTGATCATGGTGTATACCGCGAACCAAAACGAAAATGACAAAGGCCCTTTCATAACAAAAAAATGGTTCTTTGACAATAGGCTAGCGACTGTGACTCTTAGAAATGCAATTGGAAACACAAGGCTCATGCCATTGTCACAGAGGTATTGGCCAAAAACCATACTAACATGACTTCTAAACGAATCATGGGTGAGCCCGCATTCGAAGTAATAGGCCAAATGATCGCAACATGCTTGACAGACTTCTTATGCAGCTCCAGTCTGGAGGGTTTAGGGGTTCACACAGTAGCCATCTCAAGAGGGAGGGGGGCACCGACTGTGGTGGAACTTTGGGCTAAAGGCAGGGACTCAAGGAGGACCACGATACTCGCGGACGGGACGCATTTCCTTGATAGATTTGCACAGGGTTCTAGTTAAACCTAGGAACCGCAAAGAAAATAATCTAGTTAGCTTTTTAAAAGAAAACCCTTTAACAAAATGCAGTGGTAACAAGGCTATCACCCAGGAAGACCATGAACTCGCAACAATTATACACAGAACCAGCAATTTTCCATTCAAAGCCGAAACCACACAGTTGCAACACTCAGGACAACACAAACCCAAACAACTGAGACAAAAACATTTCATAACCAAAGTGAAGTCAAGAATATCCAAAAGAGACATACATGTCAATCGAAAACCTTAAGATGAGGAGCGGTCGAGTGGTTTCACCCTGCTGAAAATCCGGAGCATGAACACAACAACCAGATCAAACAATAGTCGGATGAGGTTGGTGACCAACGAGAAGGGCAAAGGTGATGTGCAGTAAATGCACGTCGCCTCCACCCACATCACATTTACTCCATAGTACATGCCAATGAGCCCCCCATTAACACCATTAATCAACCAATGCATCGATAATATCAACACATTTAAACCATAACATAATCAAAGTTCCACAATTCAACCATTGCATCGTTACCTTGCCAAATGCGCCACCCATGGCATAACTCAAACAATTCGCTTGACAACTATACAATAGAATCATCGCTAACATCGCAATCACCATAAAAAAAATGCAAGCCACTACTTCCATGGGCCACCAAGGTTCGTAACACATGCATATCAGCTACCGATTGCATCAACCAATGCATAACCATTGTATTATCTCCTTGCCAAAATGCGCCATTAAAATTTCCACCATATGTATGTAAAATGTAACTTAACAATATTTCATAGCCATTTTCTTGTTAATTAGGAGTTAACCACTATCAACAAGCATTTTCATCCATATAGTATCGCAGAACTAGGTCTCTTTTGTACTAGAAATAGTATTTTGTTTTCCTCAAAATGTCTTTTGCGATTTTCACTAACATTTGTTGTGCAGGTGCGAGAAGAACAAATACCATAATGAATATCAGGTTGTAGTATCATGAAAGAACAACATCCCAAATCTTAACTAATGACAACCATATTCTCATCAACCGTGTAAACCTTTGTAGCTCATCATCATAAAATGAATAGACATGTTCTTCAAAAGTCCAAGAGGGTCCCACCTACTAGCATCGTTTAGTATTATATAATAATAGGCTTACCAACACTTTGTGGGTGAAATTATGTTGACGTTTTTCAATCGTCAACAAACTGGTGACTCCACAGGGAAATTTGTTTTCAACAGATTGGAACTCATAACCCATGGTTTCATAGACCAAGAACAATAATCTCAAGAATACGTGACTTGAATGATTATGCAACAGGGGGAAAAGTGAGCGGATTGAATGGAAAAGAGATTGGAATTTAGGAACAACTCCTGAAAAATGTTAGGCATGAGGGGTTTTACCGCTGAATGCATAATCATTTGCCCGTGATATGCTCTCAAACTAAAATGGGGAACTTAGAGATTTTCTCTTAAGATCTCGACGGATGAAGAAATGGCAAGAAGAAGCGGGAAACCACCAACTCTTTATATGACAGTAGTAAAAGAAATATAGCAATTACCAAGGGTCCTTTAGAGACGACATCATAACAGCTGCGTAATCTTGATTGTTATAGACTCACAATGCTTGCAAGAGTGTCATTGCGGCAAACATGATCTAACATCCTAATTCAAGCATTCTAAAAGACCAAAATCCAACAGAAATAATAATGCATAAATCAAAATAGTAGCAGTAAAGATAGATAGAACCATTCAGAAGCAGAAAATAAAATTTAACTCAGAAAGTAGAAATCAAAGTGTTGTAAAGCATGGAAAAAGCACAAAATTGGGAAGCAGAGCTAAACTATTAGTATACAGAAGATTCAATCAGCAAAGAAAACTTTTCACACTGGTCCCTCACAATATTTCAAACGAGGACTGCTAATGGTGTGGGAAAACCATTGTCTCTGCAATTCCTTTAAAATTTCTGAGTTAGTGTCCAGGACAAAAGTAATCCGGAAATAGCCCAACACTTGAAATCATGATGTAGCTATCATCCCTTTGACGGATACGATTAAATCATCAAGATAAGCATGGAGACTGATCGGCTTATAGAAAGTTGTGTGTATAGGCCTTCTCAAGGCGATACTTGTATCAAATAAGCCAGAGGGAAGGCAATTGTAAGACATAGTATCGCGATTAGTAGTGGAAACGATTTTGTGATAATTTTCCCCTTCTACCTTGATTTTATTGTAACCAAACAAATTGTCAAGTAAGGGCTCCAAGTGTAACTCTACGATCTGTTGCTGAAACATTTCCACATTGAGAGGAGGGAAAGGATTTCTTATAATTTCTTGCCTGAAAGTTCGAAGACTAGTGCAGGTCCTAAAATTTTCAGAGGTCTTCGAAGAAGGTTCCCAATTGGAAACCCCTTAAGGGTGGATAAAAGAAAACATTTTAGTTCTTAAGGAATTCCTCAACTCCCTTTGAAAGGTTGTTTCCAGTTCAGAGTTCACAAATCTTTTTTTTTGCCTGGTTGTTTTCATAATATGTTGAACAAGACCTGGATCAAAACCACGAAGACCTGCATTAAACCAAGAAAAAACCTTTCGAAATCCACTAAGTAATTCAGCAGATTCCATTTCTTCTTTATCCAAACCCTGGATTTTTATTTTAACATTCGAGGAAGATCCAGGTGCCCTAATGTTCATCGAGTTGGTTTCAATCACCTTCAGTTGTGACTCCTCTTCCTTTTCTTTATTTCCTCCAACACTCAAGGAAAACAAAACCTCGAGAGGAGTCAAGCCTTCAGGAATTTCATTATTTTCTACAGATATAATCTTCTCAGGCTTGAGAGGTTCATTTTGACTGATAGCACAATTGCTTTCATTGTTAGGGATTGCCTTCCAGAAATTTTCATTATCAGAAATGTATGAATGATGTAGAGATTGGAGAGCAAAATCAGGCCAGTGAGACGAGAGCTGCTGAGTAGGAGAGGCTATGAAGATAGCTAATCGATCATCTATTGATATCAACTCCTTCCTAACATGAGTGATGTTAAAAGATAGGAGGTTCGAGACAAGTTCCCAAACAGTTTGGGAATAGTGTTCCATCAGCTTGTTGCTAGGGGATCATGTCTTGCGTATCGTTTTCACAACAAGCTTGGAATTTCTGAACACTGAAAGGTGACCACAACCAAGATTAAGGGTGTTCTCGATGCCTAACAGCAAAGCTTCAAACTCAATGGCATCATTTGAGAAAGCAAACTCCAACCTGTATGACAGATTATGAATCTTTCATGCAGGGGAAACCAAGATAATACCAGCCCCATTACCTCATTAGAATGTGAACCATCAAAGTGCATATGCCACAATTCATCCTCTAAATCAATTCTTTCCAGAGGAATATTATCCTCTTCAGTGAATATGGAATACACTCCTAGGTCTTCTTCAATATAGTTTACACTAGATTGCAGAACACTCTCTATGTAGGGTGAAATTCTCCCTTCTCTAAGGACTATGATATTTTTCTCATTCCGAGGAATGGATAAATGTGTCCTGTCGAGCGAGAGGTATCCACCTATTAGGGATTTCCAATCTCTCCCCAATATAATCGAATAATTGCTTACAGTCATATCAATCAACTGAATGTTGAGGGTTGTCCTTATCTCAGGATGAGCACATAAAACCAAGGTTACATCTTTAATATCGCCTATGGTCCTTTGTTGCAGACCATTATAGGAAAGCATGCTTCTGGAATTTTCATTTGTACAAGATAATCCTAGCTCTTCCATAATAATCTTTGACATGACACTTGGGCCTGAACCACCATCAATGAGGCAACATTGGGCGATTTTATCCATGATCATTACAGAAATATATAAAGGGGGATTTTTTACAGGGTATCTGAAGTTATGTACACCTACTTTATTTACAAAAGAATCCTCTTCGCTTACCTCTTCGGAAAGATTGGCTACAACAGAATCTTTTCCTTCCATGAATTGTTTCAGATGCATCTGTTGTTCAAGGACGGTAACCATGTCTAGGAGGGTTGCATCTGCCTTGATGTTGGCCAATTGATTCAAGATATTTTACTTGGAAGAGGGGGGAGGAGGAGTGATTCCTTGACTCTTGGGAACTTTGGAAACCTAGGGCGTAGCAGCGGTTGAAGATGAACTCATGTTAGAAGAACTGCAAGCAGGGTCAAGTTTTAGGCCAAATGATTGAAAACCTTTTGGGGCCAAAAACCATACTAACATGACTGCTAAAAGAATCACGGGTGAGCCCGCATTCGAAGTAATAGGCCAAATGATCACAACATGCTTGACAGATTTCTTATGCAACTCCAGTATGGAGGGTTTATGGGTTCACACAGTAGCCATCTCAGGAGGGATGGGGCCACCGAATGTGGTGGAATTTTGGGCTAAAGGCATGCGCTCAAGGAGGACCACGATACTCGCGGATAGGAGGCATTTCTTTGACAAAGTTGGACAGGGTTCTAGTTAAACCCAGGAACCGTGAAGACAATCATCCAGACAGATTTTTAAAAGAAAACCCTTTAACAAAATGCAGTGGTAACAAGGCTATCACCCGGGAAGACAATGAACTCACAACAATTATACACAAAACCATCGATTTTCCATTCAAAGCCGAAACCACACAGTTTCAACACTCAGAACAACACAAACCCAAACAATTGAGCCAAAAACATTTCATAACCAGAGTGAAGTCAAGAATGGCCAAAAGAGACATACATGTCAATCGAAAACCTTAAGACAAGGAGCGGTCGAGCGGTTTCACCCTGTTGAAAATTTGGAGCGTGAACACAACAGCCAAATCAAACAATAGTCTAATGAGGGTGGCAGCCAACAGGAAGGGTAAAGGTGATGTACAGTAAATGCACGTTGCCTCCACCCACATCACATTTACTCCATAGTACATGCCAACAAGCCCCCCATTAACACCATTAATAAACCAATGCATTGATAATATGAACACATTTAAACCATAACATAATCAAAGTTCCACAATTCAACCATTGCATCGTTACCTTTTCAAATGTGCCACCCATGTCATAACTCAAATAATTCACTTGACAACTATACAATAGAATCATCACTAACAGCGTAATCACCATAAAAAAAATGCAAGCCACTACTTCCATGGGCCACCAAGGTTCGTAACACATGCATATCAGCTACCAATTGCATCAACCAATGCATAACCATTGTATTATCTCCTTGCCAAAATGTGCCATTAAAATTTCCACCATATGTATGTAAAATGTAACTTAACAATATTTCATAGCCATTTTCTTGTTAGTTAGGAGTTAACCACTATCAACAAGCATTTTCATCCATATAGTGTCGCATAACTAGGTCTCTTTTGTACTAGATATAGTATTTTGTTTTCCTCAAAATGTCTTTTGTGATTTTCACTAACATTTGTTGTGCAGGGGCGAGAAGAACAAATACCATAATGAATATCAGGTTGTAGTATCATGGAAGAACAACATCCAAAATCTTAACTAATGATAACCATATTCTCATCAACGGTGTAAACCTTTGTAGCTCATCATCATAAAATGAACAAAACTGATCTTCAAAAGTCCAAGAGGGTCCCACCTACTAGCATCGTTTATTCTTATATAATAATAGGCTTAGCAACACTTTGCGGGCAAAATTACGTTGACATTTTTCAATCATCAACAAGATTCTGAATCAGTTCAAAGCAGTCAAACTTGGACTGCCAGTCATGACATATTCTTCCTGCATTGACCTGGAGATCATGATCAAAGAAATGGTAGATTATGATATCGATTATGACTTGCAATGGAAGGAGATAGTATGGATGGGTAAGACAAAGTGCATTTTTCCATGTTCTAGTAGATGATGTCCAGATGTCACTGAAGATGGCAGATCACGTGGAAGACCAAAGCAGAACAAGTGGCGAAGAAAGAAACTGAAACACCAGAAGAGCCAGAATCTGGATCGTGGAACGTTTTCTTGCTAATAATTGTAATCGGTTTCAAAACTGAAACTATCCCTTATAATTATTGTAATCAGTTTCAGAAACCGAAACGTTTCATTTTGATCATTGTAATCAGTTTCAAACCGAAGGAACTCAGTTTGTATAAATATTAGGAGTTCCAAATGTATTAGGGGTTGGCAGAAATGCAAGGGCATGATTTTAGTTATTCGGAACTTGAATGTAATTTTCTGAAGCTGAATAGAATACATATGCAGAAGTCTTGAATTTTCCATGAAAAAATTCTAATGGTGGTGATCTGAGTTTTGTCTGCTCTCTTTGTATGTATTTCTTGTATGCTTAAATTTCATTTTCATTGTCTTTTGTTTAAATTGGATAGTTAAAGGCCCATAATTTATCTTGCGATGCTCTTGGCTTAATAAATTTAAAATGTGTTAAGTTCTTCCTAACTAATGTCAGAATTCATTTATTCAATGCTCTGATACAGTTACATGTTTTTCAAATCTTCTTACACTCTGCAAATTTACAATTTATAACTCATATTTATCACCTCATCTAGCCTTTATCGTCTTGAGAGTTCTACATACCAAACGGTGCTTCCATTCATTTTCATAAGTTTGACTCCATAGCCCTAAGGGTCCCTCCTCTTCCTTGCCAGCAAAATTATAAAATCCCTTCAAAACAACCAAACCTAGCCATTGAAGCATTAAAGAAAACTCATATGTTAAAGACCAAGTGAGAGGAGAGAGCCCTCTCTAAGTTGAGCAGGCTAGTACCCAGCTCTAAAGTTGGTTTGTAGGTTACCTTTGTCGTTTGTTTTATCAGATGAACAAATTTACATAGTGCTAACAAACACTTTATGTACAACCAAGAATTCCTTGAATTCTTCTCCTAATCCTCTAATGGTATTAAAACAACTTCATCTACTCTGAGTAAATAGGTTGCAATATCTTCTTTTTCATTCATTTTTCAGTTTTTTAAAATGTTCTTAGTGTCGTTGAAGCTTGACCTGCTTAACTTTTGGATCGCCTTCATAAATATTTTGAATTTTATCCCAAACCTATTTAGTTGTGTTGCAACCTGTCACCTTGCTAGAAACAGTGGGTGTCAATCCAATTATGATAACATGCCTAGCCTTTGAATTACAGCTCATTAATTTCTTCTCATCTGGATCAAGTTGAGTATTTTTTGGAACTTTATAGCCATTGACAACTAAGATCCAGATATCCACTCCTAAATTTGTAAAGTAAGTTTCCATTATGTTTCTCTAGTATGCTTAATTGTTTCCATCAAATGTTGGAATCCCATTCGAAATGTCACCTTCCATTTTTTCTCGCGATATTCCTTCCAATGATTAGACTATATTGAAGGTAACCTACTCTGATACCAGTTGTGCATACTGAGAGGGAGGGTGAATCAGTATTAATTGTAATTTAGCACCATTTAAAAACTTTAACTTTTCAATGAAATAAATGCATCCCAATATACAATAAAGAGTAGAAGAACAAATACATAGTGCACAACAGATTTAAGTGGAAATCCAAATGGAAGAAAACCACAGAATGTTTTTCTTATGTAATAACAAGATTACAGTAATAGGACACTACAACTTCCAATATTCTCTAGCTCCAACTGGAAGGAGGCACCAACCCCATGATTTACAGGCACCAACCTAAAGGAAGACACAACTCTCTAGATTCTCCAGTTCCAACTAGAAGGTGGCTCCAACCCCCTTTCCTTGCCCCTTCCTTTCACCCTCAAATATGTATATAAAAGAATCAACCTATCATTGTCACTGTCATTTTCACTGTCACTGTCTTTGTCACTATCATTCATACATCATCATAATCAAACTGGGTCCACATAGAGATCCTAGGTCTACATGGGTCCACATATAAAACCCAACAACCACATAAAAACTTGTGCCAAGATCTCCAAGGATATGCCTCAAATCATGTGCCAAAATATCCAAAATATTAGCCTCACAAACTGGGTCTACATAGAGATCCTAGGTCCACATGAATCCATATATAAACCCCAACAACCTCATGGCAACATCAGAACTTCATAGCAGAGCATATGGTAGCATCATAACCTTACGACAACATCACAACCTTATAGCATACCTTGAGAATAAGAAATACCTTAAGATAATCCCTTAGACTTTGCTTGCACACCAGAAGACACCCCAAACACCTTGTATGCACATCAAACTTGATCTCTTTCTCGGTTACTCAAAAAATGTGAAATTCTATCATGTGTTTATAGCAATTCTTTCTCCAAAAATTAGTTGAGCCGGCCTCAATTTTATAGCTAGATTGTTGGATGGAAAAATCCATATCTCCTCATTCCTAGGGAGTTAGAAGGACTTTCATATACCCTTTGAAAGGTCTCAGAATAAGATGTCCAACCATGTAACGTTTTCTTCCATTTGAGTTGTTTATGTAGGGTAAACATTCCTTCAAATATAGGGTTCCAAATTGACCACAAATAATACTTTCAACAATTTCATCTTGCAATCTTGATCTTGTACATTTGTAGGCTTCTTCACTTGATTGTAGGGGCTTCTTGACCACACCTATGGGGATTCTTTTGGGCTTCTTCAAATCATATTCCCGTGAGGGCCATGCTTAAAGCTACGCCATAGAGGGGCCACTTTGGAGACTCCTTCAAGTAAACCCATAGGCTTCTTCATTTTGATCACCGATGACTGATTTTAACATCAATGAAAACACCATTTGTAACGTACCCAGCCTCCCAGCTGGGTTTCACTACTCCAACTCTCCCAATACCGCTCTGATACCAATGTATAATGTACCCAGCCTCCTAACTAGGTTCTGCTACTCCCAAAATATAGTGCACAAATTCTACTCTATAACATTGGTCTGCGCTGAAATACTTGAAGTAACGTGCACAACCCCAAGTTGGGTCACACCACACAAATTTTCCTCTTCTGAAACAAATTATAACAGTGGAATTAACACAACACAACTACACACACAAACATGTTGAGCACATAAACATTAATGTGCATGTAATCTACTCTGAACATGTGATCACTACTGCGAGTGCAACTATTCTGGCATCACACGTAAATTATGTTATTCTTCTGAGTAAGGACTGCTTCCCTTTGCACACAGTGAATCCAGCTTCTTGTGCACATGAAGTATTTCCCTGCATGTACAGCCATTCTAACCTCACCTCGGAGATCTATGACTATTAATATAAGGTTAAATTAACAGGAAAAATAATAACAACTAACATATTTAGCATGTACGACTACAAATATTGAATATCAACCCCACACTTACATGTGCAAGAAGCATTATACAGAATAACAACAATTACTTTTATGCAACATCGTGCAAGATTTGAACCCGTATCAGACATAGATAATTAAGCACACAGTAAATGAGACAAGCACATAAAGGACACTTATCTTTTATGAAAAGTCACCAACTGCACATAGAACTCAAACATTCCTCCAAGCCATAGACTATGTTGTTCATAAAAATTTAGCAATTGGTCACCCCTGAGCTCTGGATTAAACTCTAGCAGGGAAAAAGGATTCCTTATTCCAGGCTATGGTCTGATAAACATTGGAATTTCTCTATCCAAGGTTCCCACTACAACAACTAGTCTACAATATCTCATTCCCCACATGCCTATCCCACCTGAGGAAGTGTGCCCCTCATCTTCTCAACGATGCTTTGGATACCCCACTTCCCTTCCAGGGCTTTAGAAATAGGTCGAACAGGAAGTCTTAGAGTAATATAACTAATTCCCAGTGTAGCAAGGAACAATTCCCTACAAAACTCTCACCTAAAGAGAATGTTCACGTGTCTGACAACCTGCCTCTTCGTCAACAAATATCTCAACTAGAGATAATTCTCATGGGCATGACAACCCGACTCTTTGACCATAAAAAAAAATTTCCAAAGCACCGAGTTATATAATGGCAGTCAGTTCCAACTCTTTCCCCATTGAGAAGCGTCGGTCTGAATTATCAAGGAATGAAATGAATCCCCCCAAAATAAACTAAGGTCGGCAATATATTGCATGCATTAAATTGGACATTTATCACCTTCAGAGTTAGCTTTAGCCACTTGGTGATTCATTCCTATCCCTTGGGAACTTAGGATAAATAATTATCCATAAATTACACTTTTTGAAAATATTAATAAAATATTCCCTTGGACTTAAGCCCTCTTAGCTTATCCCCACTTTTCCCTTTTTCAATGGAGTTTATCCCCCCATCTCTTTTCGTCTAATATGTCTACACACAGCGATGTGATATTATTAATAACTTGAGTGTGATTACATTTTACAAGGATAGGCGCACTAGCCTATTTGCATCCCGATTCACCAGCCCCATAACCACACAAGCTCTCTGGCCTCAAATGTGTGTGTGTGTGTGTGTGTGTGTGTGTGTGTGTGTGTGTGTGTGTGTGTGTGTGTGTGTAGATATAGATATAGATAGATAGATAGATAGATAGATATAGATATCGGTTCGATGCGCACTTACTCAAGTATGTGCAACACTGTGAAATGTGCACACCCTTTCTTTGATGTGCAAACCAGGTGCGTGCAACACTATGGAATGTGTGCACCTTTTCTTTGATATTCTCGTGCACTACTCAAGTGCACGCAAAACCAAAACTCGGTGTCAATGGATCACCGGCCTATATGTACATTTACATTTACAATTGGTACCAATGACTCACCAACCTATATGTACATTTATAATTAGTACCAATGGCTTACTAGCCTATATGTATAATTATGAATGGGGTTCATATTAGGGAAATTACATTCCTCTTCTCATGATTTATGCATTGTCCTAAGTGTATTATATACACATGTACATACAAAAATTCAAAAGTCCTCAAAAAGATGTAGATACTCCACCCCCATAGCATCCTCATGCTCCCAAGTTGCATCCTCAGAATCGTACCAGGTCCACTGGACCTTTACTATCTCCATGACTCAATTCTGGAGTTGTTTGATTTTCTGATCCAATATGCAAACTGCTCACAGTCAAAAATCGCCTTCTGGCTCCACCTAAATCACATTCCAATCAATAATATTATTAGCATCAGGTACTTATTTTCTAAGCAATGATACATAGAAAACATTACGAATACACAAGGATGCAGGCAATGCAAGAATATATGTGATAGGAACACTCTTCTCTAGGATTTCAAATGACCCACAATATCGCGTTGCTAGCTTAGAACAATTTCCCAACTTAAGGGAACTGTGTCTTGCTTTTACTTTCAAGAACACATGGTCACCCACTTTAAACTCTTTGTGGGTTATTCCTTTACCTGCACAATTCTTATGCCTGTATTGAACAACCTTTAAATTTTTCCTTATCTTCACCACCTACTCTTCCATTTCCCAGAGAAGATCTGGCCCAACCACGACTTTGTTTGTTGGGTTATCCTAGCTCACTGGTGTGTTGCACATTCTACCATAGAGCACCTCGAATGGGATCATCTTTAAAGATTCTTGATACCCATTGTTGTAAGAAAACTCTACCAAGTGTAGGTAGTATTTTCATTTTGGTAGTTTATCTATCACATACATCTTGAGCATATCTTCAATCACCCGATTTACCCTCTCTATTTTTCCATCTGTCTCAGGGTGATATGTTATGTTAAAGTTCATGTTTGTCCCAAATCCTTTGAATATCCCTTTCCAAAAGTTCGATGTGAACTTGGGATCTCTATCAGACACAATTATCTTAGGTACACCATGCAGCTTAGCAATTTATCGCGTGTATATTTCAATAATGTTGGTTTCCTTGTCCATTGATTTCACTGGAATGAAATGGGAAGCTTTAGTAAGCTTTTCCATCACTTCCATAATAGAATCATGTTGCTTAGCAGTCCTAGGCATCCTAGTAATGAAATCCATGGTTACAACTTCCCACTTCCACTTAGGAATGGGCAAGCACTATAGCAAGCCAGTTGGATGTTTGTGCTCAGCCTTGACCTTTTGACATTCGAGGCATCTAGTAATAAAATCAGCAACCTCCTTTTTCATGCCCGGCCAATAGTATTGTTTTTTTACCATTGTTACTGTCTTCTGGTAGCTTGGATGTTCTGCATAAAGAACTTTATGCATCTCTGACAATAACAATTTTTTCAACTCCTGAACATTTGGCACATAAACTTTGTGCCTATACATGAGGATTCCATCATCTTTTAGCTCATAACCTTCCAATTTCTGTTGTGACATACCTTGCTAAAAATTCGTCTTTACATCCACATAGCCTTGATCTAATTTGGCAACCTCTAAAATTTTGTCACTCAAATCTGATTTGTACATGCTAATGGTTGTAGCATGCATTTCATGCACCCTCATGTTGAGTGTGTCAGCCACCTTGTTATTTTCCCCCCTTGTATGCTTTATGTCAAAGTCATACTCACTGAGGAATTCTAACCACCTGCTTTGCCCATAATTTAAACTTGGTTGTCCAAACACATATTTCAAACCATTAACTCAAATATTTTACCCATGAGATAGTGCCGCCACATATTCAAGGCATGCACTATGGCTGCCAAATCTAAGTCATGAGTAGCATAGAGCCTTTCATGCTTTTTTTAATTTTCTTGACTCATAACATACCAAATACTCATTCTGACTAAGGACTCCCCCAAGTCCTTATTTACAAGAATCCATGCATTAAATGAAGTCTTCATCTGGATCAGCAATCCTTAGTATTGGTGCACTATTCAATAAACTATTCAACTGTTGAAAAATTCTTACACAATAAGAAGTCCACTCAAATATCACACCTTTATTTTGCAAGGATGTAATTGGGTGCACAATTTTTTAGAAGCCTTCAATAAACCTTCTATAATAACCTTCAATCCCCACAAAACATCTCACATGTACGACATTTCTTGGTGTTGGCCATTCTTCAATGGCCTTTATCATTTCAAGATCCACAATTATTCCTTCCTTGGAAATGATATGACCCGAATAATGAATCTGTCGTTGGTAAAATGAGCACTTGCTCAACTTTGCATATAGTTAATGCTCCCTCAATACTTGTAGCACCATCCTCAAGTGTTTCTCGTGCTCTTCTTCAGAATTTGAGTAAATAAGTATGTCATCCAGAAATACAATGACAAACTTATCTAAGTGATTTCTGAAAACCCCATTCATCAAACACATGAAGATAGTTGGTGCATTTGACAACCCGAATGGCACCATTGTGAACTCGTAATGTGTGTACCTTGTTCTGAAGGAAATCTTGTTGATGTCTTCTTCCTTAATTCTCACTTAGTGATATCCATATATGAGATCAATATTTAAAAATATATGTGCACCCCTCAATTGATCAAAGAGTTCATTTATCCTTGGAAAAGGATACTTGTTCTTTACTATGAATTTGTTCAATTTCCTAAAGTCAATACAAAGCCTTAACGTATCATCCTTATTCTTCACAAACAATATTGGGGCACCCCAAGGTGACACGCTTGGGAAAATATACCCCTTCTTCAAAATCTCTTCAAGTTTCATCTGCAATTCCTTCAACTAAGGTGTACTCATCCTATGAGGAGTCTTGGATACATGAGTTGCTACCTGCATCAGTTTTATAGAAAAATCAATATCTCTTTTCAATGGCAACACTGATATCTCTTTAAATACATCTTCAAATTCTTTCAATATTGTGCAGTCTTCAACATTTGGCACTGTATCCTTACGTTCCTCCTCCATGTGCGTTGTGAAATACTTGACATCCTTTCCTACAACTTTTCTTCAATTGCAAGGCCAAAACTTCTGTGATAGTTACAGCTCCTAGAATGCCTTGAACTAATCTTAAGTTTCCTTCCTCATCCAAGAAAATAATTACTTTATTGTAATAACCTAAAACAAAATGGTGTTGGTCCAACCAATCCATACCAATGAGGTAATCATATGATCCCAAAGGTATGATATTCAAATCATCTTTTGTGCACAATCCATTCATTTGTTTTGGACATGCCTTAACCATCTCATTAATTTTCATTTTTGCCCCTGTAGCTAACTGCACCAACCAAGATTTTCCAATATTGCTTCTCAGTAATTGGAATCTTTCCACCATCTTAGGATTTAGATAACTATGATTAGCTCCCGAATCAATTAAAATAACAATGGCTTGGTCATTAATCTTACCTTCCACTTCAATCATGTGCGACTGAAACTCAACTTTCTTGTAATCCATGGTTGTGTAGATCCTTGGTACATTTATGTCCATGTCTTAGCATATAGAAGATTGTTGTACATTTTGTGCAGTCCTCGTGTTTTCACCTATTTGAGGGCAATCCCTATACATATGAACTCCTCCACAACCCCAACATTGAATAGGTTGTTGTCTAATTATTTTCCCCACTGTCTCAGTCATTCTAGGCTCCTTGGGAGTTGGTTTTCCTTGTGCAGTATTTCTAAAAAATGGTGGCTTAGTCCCCTTCTTCCTCTGTTCCACCTTGCTTTTCATCTTGTCTTCCCGGGCCTTTTGGAAGGTCGATCTTCCTCTTTGTTGATCATAAAGACATTTATCACGCCTTATGGTTTCCTTTAATGTCTTGGGGTCATAATATTTTTTCTTGTCACTGATAAATGAGAGCAGCTCACTCAGGTACCTTTGAATTTTAACTTTCTCATCCTTGATGAATGTGACATATTTCAACAATTCTGGGAATCTTCTTTCATACTCATCTATTGTCATACTTCCAAGCTTGAGTTCAAATAAATCCTTCATTTTATTTTCTTAATATCACTTGGTTAAGTATTTCTTTTGAAAATACCTCTTGAACTCCCTCCAAGTAACCTTATTCTCATCAATGTGTTGCACTTGCATGAATTGATCCCACCACATTGATGCTTTTCCTTTTAGATGATATATATAAATTCTCCCTTCCTCCTGCATAGAGTAATTATGCAGCTGAAAGTACTTCCTCATACCCAACATCTAGGTCTCTACATCTCCATCCTTCTCATGCTCATTGTTAAAGGTAGGAGACTTGATCTTATTCATTTCTCCTTGTAGCTCGTCCACCCCGATCCTCCTCTTATGCTTTCTGATAGGAGATGGAATTGAGTTACTATGTGCTTTCCTAAATGAATAATTTGGTGAATGGTCATGTTTCCTATCGGCACTTCTTGTTTCTCTTCTTTCACCATGAGACCTATGACTCCTTAACTTGCTTGACTCTATCTTCTTGTTCATTTTATTTTCTATTCTATCCAAGTTTTGCATGAACTTGATATTGAATCCATCTTGTTTCTCCCTAGCTTTCATAATCCTTTCATTGTCATCTTTATAGCTTTGGACATATTTTTGCAGTCCCTTTATGGTTTCTACCAAGTTTATGCACTCCTCCTTGGATTTTGTACCATCAACACCCAAATCAACATACAAATCCTTGAATTCATGATCATGGTTGTAAGTTCTTTGTGCATCTTCCATGCTTTTGACTCTCTGTGTTGATTTTGTCTTGCTCTAATCGTTGTTAATTCTGCAAAATGGGTTGGCAATAAGATTTGTTGAATGAATTCATGTGACAAATTCATGGAAGATCTGCACCATTTTGTTAGAATACTTTCTTCCAATTCCTTGGATGATTTTAACATCCAAATTCTAGTGTGCACACATGTGCATCAATATTTTACATGCATCACGACTCTGCACTGCGCACCAATATTTTTCCATACACAATAAACTCTACACTATGTGGCACCAGTACTTAGTGCGCACAACAATTTCATGTTCATCTCAGGCCCATACCAATCCAGTGTCGAATCAATAGATCTGCAACTTCTTGTTGATATCTAGCCCATACAAGTCTAGTGTTGAACCAATGCTCTAATACCACAATGTAACATACCCAGCCTCCTAGTTGGGTTCTGTTACTCCAACTCTCCAAATATCTCTCTGATACCAATCTGTAACATACCCAGCCTCCCAGCTAGGTTCCACTACTCCCAAAATCTAGTGCACGGATTCTACTCTATAACATTGACCTACGCAGAAATACTTGAAGTAACACGCATGACCCCAAGTTGGGTCACTCCACACAAATTTTCCCATTTTGACACAACTTATAATAGTAGAAGTAACACAATACAACTGCGTGCATAGGCATGTTGAGCACATAAACATTATTATGTGTGTGCACATAAACATTATTGTGCATGCAATCTACTCTCAACATGTGATCACTACTGCACATGCAACCGTTCTGGTATCACACGCAAATTATGTTCTCCTTGTGCACGCGGACTGCTTCCCTACGTGCACAGAGTATTTCCCTATGTGCACAGCCATTTTAACCTCACCTCGGAGACCCATGACTATTAATATAAGGTTAACTTAACAGAAAAACTAATAACAACTATTATACTCAGCATGTACAACTACAAATATTGAATATCAACCCCACACTTACATGCGCAAGCAGCATTATACAAAATAACAACAATCACTTATATGCAACATCATACAAGAGTTGAACCAATATTAGACATAGATGATTAAGCACACAGTAAATGAGACAAGCACATTAAGGACACTTGTCTTGTATGAAAAGTCACCAACTACATGCAGAGCTCAGATGTTCCTCCCAGCCATAGACTTTGTTGCTTGTAAAATTTTAGCAACAAGTCACCCCCTAGTTGGGGCTTAAACTCCACCAGGGAAAAAGGATTCCTTATGCTAGGATATGGTCTGATAAATAGTGGAATTTATCAGTCCAAGGTGCCCACTGCAACAACTAGTCTACAATCTCTCATTCCCCACATGCCTACCCCACCCCAGGAAGTGTGCCCCTTCTCTGCTCAACAGTCCTTCAGCTACCCCACTTCCCTTCCATGGCTTCAGAAATAGGTCGGACAAGAAATCTCAAAGCATTGCAACTAATGCTCAGCGCACCAAGGAACAATTCTCAACAAAACTCTCACCTGAAGAGAATGCTCATGGGCCTAGCAACCCGCATCTTTGTCAGCAAATCTCTCACCTTGAGATAATTCTCACGGGCCTGACAACCCGCCTCTTCGTCAGCAAATCTCTCACCTGGAGAGAATGCTCACGGTCCTGACAACCCACCTCTTCGACCACAAACTGGTTTTTCCAAAGCACCAGGTTGTACAATGGCAGATAGTTCTATCTATTTCCCCCTGCATAAGCGTCAATCTGAATGATCAAGCAATGAAATGAATCCCCCCAAAATGCACTAAGGTCAGCAATATATTGCATGTCTTAAACTGGACACTTGTCACCTTCAGAGTTAGCTTTAGCCACTTGGTGACTCGTTCCCATCCCTTAGGAACTTAGGATAAATAATTATCCATAAATTACACTTTTTGGAAATATTAATAAAATATTCCCTTGGACTTAAGCCCTCTTATCTTAGCCCCCACTTTTCTCTTTTTCAGTGGAATTTGTCCCCCCGTCTCTTTTCGTCTGATCTATCTGTGTGCAACGATGTGATATTATTAATAACTTGAGTGTGATTACATTTTACAAAGATAGGTGCACTGGCCTATTTTCATCCCGACTCACCAACCCCATAACCACATAGGCTCTTCGGCCTCAAATATATATATGCGCACTTCAAGGTAATCCCCGCACACTTACTCAAGTGTGCGCAACACTGTGAAATTTGTGCACCCTTCCTTTGATGTGCAAACCACATGCACTTACCCAAATGCATGCAACACTACGGAATGTGCACACCCTTTCTTTGATATCAATCCTATCGCACTACTCAGGTGCGCGTAAAACCAAAACTTGGTGCCAAATTATCACAAGCCTATATGTACATTTACATTTACAATTGGTACCAATGACTAACCAGCCTATATGTACAATTACAAATTGGGTTTGGATTAGGGACAATACACCATTCAACATCCTTTTACAATAAATAAGATTATGAACGAGGATAGAGGGAATCCCTCTCATATTCCCTTAGAGGAGAGAAAAGAGACTGGGGGAAAGGCATTGATTAGGACTGCAAAGGAGGAGAAATCAATGCATCCCATAATCCAATTGACTGTAATAAGGTCCATTCTAAGTTGGATCAATGCAAGTCTAACAAAGGTCCAATTAACCTTATCATATACTTTGGAGAGGACTAATTTCATGACCATGGCTAAAATATTATTGGTCTCGATAGAATGCAAAGCTTCCTAGGTGATGGAAACTGCGTCATGAATCTATCTCTTGAAAAGGAATCCATACTGCTCTTTAGAGATAAAATCACTAAGGATCGACTTTAAATGGTTGACGATGAGTTTATAGATTAAATCGCAGTAAGATATGGGGCAAAAATGCTCAAAGGATTTTGAAGATTTCTTTTTCAGAATTAGGGCCAAGAAAGCAGAATTAAAAGATCCCAAATTTTACCAGATATTTGAGATTCTTCAATCACTTTTAAAAGGTCAAATTTGATCGAATCAAAGAAACCAATATAGAATTCAACAGTTAGTCCATTGGGATCAAGGATTTTGCTTTTCTGAAAAGAGGACAACGTTGACATAATATCTTTCTCGGTGATTTCCTCTTGAAGTGATAAGTTCATATCCTCTAAAATAGACTTTGGAAAAATATCAATGACTTCCAACATTTATGCGATGGAAAAAACAGAGGATTCCCTGAATAAGTTGGAGTAGAACTCCTTACCTGCATTAGCAATTCCTTCAAAATAGGACACCAAACATCCATTTGAACCTTGATTTCCCATATGGAATTTGATATTTTCATGTGGCTTGCAAATTTGTAAAAGAATTTTGAGTTGTTGTCACCATCTTTTAACCAGATTGCCCTGATTTTAAGTTGTCATTGTGTTTCTTCATAATCCAAAAGATCCTTCTTTTTTTCATTAGGTCACTAAGGGTTGTTTCCATTGCATTAGATAAGGATTCATTCATTCTTTCTATGGATAGTTCCCCTATTTGAGATTCTACCTCCGACAAAGATAAGTAGCTTTCACATTATAAATTTTGTCCAAATGGGCGGAAATGTTTTTAACCTTGACTAAATTTTCTGTGAACTGTTGCATGAGTAAACTTTCTGTGTTTTACAATAAATGCCTCCACTGAGAACACAAGCCTTTTTTATTCCTCTTCCTTGATCCAGGCATGATTAAAATCAAAGGGGGAAGGTGGCTTAGGAACTTTTTTGGAAATTTCCATCATAATTTGGCATATGATATGATATGCCCCCTATCAGAACCCTCAATTTGAATGACAAAGGTTGGTCGATCATATCCTGTGAGATTAGAAATCTATCAAGACACTTAACCACCATGGAGGAACATTTTCTGTCATTCCGCCAAGTTTGTGAAATGTTTTGAGGAGCCAAATTAATCAGATGATATTTCTCTATCCAATGCAAAAAGAAAAAAGAAAAATATTCTTCAGGGTCTTGGCAGAAGTGAGCACCCCAAACCTCCTTTAAAGACAACATAAATTTTATGTCCCCACCTAAAATGATATTATGAGAACTTAGAAAACAAGAACTGGATACTTCATTCCAAAAATTTACCCTATCTACATATGGTCCATAGATATTGATAATTCGAAAATGGAAATTTAAAGTGTTATCCACCACATCTACAACAATTCCAGAGGGGATCTGGGAGGAGGAGAGGGCTTTGAACCTGGGACTCCAAGCAGTGAGAAAACCTCCAAAGAGACACTTCGATTATATTGTGTTAAACGACCAATGGTTTACCCAATTTCTGAATGATTCTATAGATTTATCCCCACTACACATGGTTTCTTGGATTAGAAGAAAATTCGGCCTACTGACATGGACAATATTTTTGAGGGCATTGATTTTTGGGTTTCCCCTGACCCCACGCGCACTGAAATACAATACAATCATTTGTGACTCTTTCCCTAGGTTCTCCCTGCTCCAAGGGCCCAAGTAATGGTTGGATGGTTATCGCTTCTTATCTCTTTCATTGCATGTAATTGAACTAAATAAATCAATGACTTACGACTCATGTGACCTGCAATGCTCTTCTCCATTTCCAAACCACATAAACATAAAGCATGATCACCTTTTTTTACCCTAGAACATAGCACGTAATCTGATTTATATGATGATTTAGAGGCCATGGAATCAATTGAGACCTTTGAGGTGGAGGAAGGGGGAGAATGGTGTGTTTTAGACAACGAGGAGTTGTATCAATGAGGAGAAAGGGAAGGTACTGAGTTGACTAAAGATTGGAAAAAAACCTCCAAAGGTTGAACACCCGCATCAACCTGGGGAACAGAAATGGGGGGAATTATTGCCTTTATGACTAGATTAGAATTATTGAGAGACTTTTCCACCATAGGAAAAATGGGAGATTTCAAAGCAGAAGAAGAATTAGAAGAACAAGGCTTACCTGGATTCACATCCCGATGAGAATTTGGAGAATAAACTTTAGCCGAAAAAATATCATTGTTACCACCAATCCTAGCAGAGGTCTTTGACAATATGGAGACAAACTCTTCTAGTTGATCCTTGTGTTTCCACGTTCTATGAAAAGGGGAAAAGGAAGAAAGAGGTCTTCTACACTATTCTTCCAGGTGTCTAACTCTCTGAAAACCAAAGAAAACGAAGTGAACCCACCAATAATAGATCCTTTCTTTCTAGGTGAAACACCCCCACACTAGCTCTATTTCATCAAGGAGGTCATCTTGCATGTCCACCTCAATTTGTATCCAATCCCATCTTCTATCAGTTTTCAACTGCCAAGGGGGCTCACAGATGACAAATTTTCCAATTTTGTTTTCAATTGACACCATGATTTCTTCTTCCCAAAATACCATTGGCAAGTTGGGTAGAATTTCCCAGTGTCACGGGCCTAGTGAACTTACAGTTGGGCGACGGAAAACACCCAATGTTCCCACTCACCATGTGGAACTAAAGTCTTTTGTGCGGTGGAAAGGCCAAACCGACTTACTCAACCTAGGCTACACCTTCATCTTATCTCGTTTGTTACTTAATTTATGTTTGTGCTTTTCTTATAATTAGCTTCAACAGTAAAGAAAAACCATTCATACACAGTGCAAACGAAACATATATGTGGGCGAATGAACTGGCCTAATACCCAAGACTTATTTACACAAAATTGAACAATAGTGTACCAATCCAAACACTTGTGCCACACAAAGAAAGTTTATACAAAGGAGCTTTCACTCTATTACAAAGAACCTGATTGAAAACCATACAACTCATCTTTAGTGATACACCTTCGTGCGCCCTTCCTTCATCGCTATAGTTGAATGAAAATATGCTTGCTTCATCTATGCAATGCCTGCAATTCTGCCTTAGTGTGCCTATCCCCTTACTCAGTTAAGACTTGTCTTTGTCTCAGATTGGAGAAACCTCCCTTTGCCACCACAGTTCGTTTGTTCACCATCTCCCTTCAATAAAGACTTTCCCAACCTACTCCTTGTTGCAGCCTCCCTAAGGCAACTCAAGTCACCCTCCAGGGTCAACTTGCTTCCTTGGGGGGAGATCACCCTTCCTTCTTGGTTGATGCCTCAACTTGCGATAATGAAGAATGACTCTTTCCAACTCCAACCTTGCCTTCCTTCCAAATGACTTCCTCCTTTGGATTATATAGGCATGTGTCCCTTCCAACCGATGTGCCCCTTTACCATGAAGCTGGCGTTTCCCTTAGTCATTTTGTCCACTTAACATTTCAAGCTGACTTGTCAAAGGGCATGCCCCCTCTTCCTCGAAACTCTCTTACTTAGTCAACACATCATTTTTTGGTTTTTGGTGCCCAAGTCATTTTGGCATCCTTTCATCATTTCCTTGGTTTTCTCCTTTTGACACAATGCACGCACAAGGCATCTAAGCTTGTTAACTCATGTGCTTCATTGGGTCTGGTTGGTTGGGTGCCTTCCTTGTTGAAGCGTCCACCTTACGCCTTCAACCAACCTTTCATTTTAGTGGGGAGCCCACCTTCCATGGAGCACACAACTATCCCACGCCTTTTGTCAAGGCTTCACCTTGACTTCCATCGCAAGCATTCATTTGGTGAAGTTATCCTTGGCACAGTAGTGCACGTAAGGAACTCAAATTCATTGTATAAGATTCATTTACCTAAACGAGTGCTCTCCATCTCACCCGACACGTCTATTTTGAGACATGGAGGAGGAGCGCGCACTCAGACCAAATTCTGAGATGTTACACCCTTCCCCACTCAAAGTCATTGTCATCCTAGTAATCCCAACATTCCTTCATCTATTTTGATCATCCATGATGTTCTTTCTCTACTTTGTTGTGATCACAACTCTTATCACTACCTCAACCAGAACTGAAAAATTTATGAGTGTTGAACTTTCATGACTTCTGTTGCACCCACACTTCAACCATTTCTCTCATGCATCTGCACATTGCGTTCCCCAATTCCTGCACTAGTTGGGTAGCTAGTTCAATCGTCATGCACAAGTCTTGAAATGTACATCCTCATGCCAAAACTTAGTATTTTCTATTTGTGTCGTCATCACCTTGTCCAACCCATAAACACCAAGGAAATATCACACTTGTCGTTGTCTTCATCCAACTTCATCAAGTTATTCCTCTACAACAACCAAGTGTTGCACAAACTAATTGTTGTGCTCCTGAAGTTTGACCCCTTATCCCTGTCGTTGTGCACTAGCTCGTCCAACTGTCGGATAAGTGGGGTGGTCGTTCCAAACCATATGATCACCTACACAATGGCACACCTCATTGTCAAATAGATCTCCTCCCATCCACAACTTGACTCCTCCATGCAAACTCGCCAAGGAAAATTTTATTTCCCCACAGTGTTGCGATGTCACCCCAAAATTAAGGCTTCTTTCAAACTTCATCATTTTTGCTGTGAAATATACTATCGCTTATTTTCGTCGTTGCACCCAACTCACCTCACATATAAAATATCTAAAAATTCAAGTAAATCACAACACGTCTATCACCCATGTGACCAACTAAATTCACTCTCTTTACTCATCCCACAAATTGTAAGATCCCTAGGACTGCATCGTCGTTGTTGCAACCATGCCCTCCATGGCACCAATGTTCACTTTGACAAGTCTACCCAAGTAAAGTATGAGCTTGGCTTCATCGGTCAACCTCCCATCTTCTTCATCACATGTCCATGAAATGCTCTTAGTGCACAAGTCTCGCACATCCAACAACCACCTCCATGCTACTTCTTCGTTCGTGCTTTGTTTCATCCTGTTTGTGGGATCCTTCAATCTATATAAGTATACAACTACCTCCACAAGTGTTCCAACATATTATCCAAATGATTCCAAGTGGAATGAGTCACACAAAGACTTCCATGTTGAAGCACGTCTGAGTCAATTCCTCCATCAACTCCAACCAACGATCCTTGGATCTCTGAGTCATCATGTAATCATCCATAAGCATCCTGAGAACACCCTGCCTATCCCACGTCCCTTACCATAGGTAGGATTGCATCACCCAATCCACTCAATTTGCATTATGACCCATCTCATTTTTATGTCAACAATTTCCTTGGTTGACTCCTTATTTCCTCCATTCACCTCTTGGCATGAATCGTCTTGCCTCTGCCAAGACATTTTATTGTTTGGATCTCCACTATGATGGTCGAGTCACCTCATGACCAAACTAATGTGTCTAAGGTACTCAATGAACTAAAGAACCTCATCCAACTCCTCTCAAATGAAGTGTGAACTCACCCAAGCATGTTGCTCCAAGTCCTCATCTGCATCTGCCCCCACTAGGGTACTATGAACTATTCTGTGACTCCAACGAAGGTTGCAGCACTTGGAACTCCCCAAGTTTGTGATGGGAATGGGTCACCCTTATCTTCAGACAAGTCTCCCCATTCACCCTTCAAAGGAACCAATGCAACAATCCAGATTCTGCTAAGAACTTGAAATAATATTACTTTTTCATGGCATCTTCAGCAACTTCATGGTTCAAGTCCTCATACTGTCACAAGTCTACAACTCATCCCAAACCATCAAGTTTGATTTCACAAATGAACTTCCTTGTTGTGGCCCAAGAGAAAGTTCATTTTTTTCAGCTAAGTCAAAACTATGATGCACCCTAGTCACCACACCCCCACTGAATCTTGTCCATGCCACAATTTTCCTTCGTCACCAAGGTGCCAAGCTCCATGGCACACTCCATCACATCCATCTGTCACTGCAATCAAAAGTATGCAACAACAGGACCCAACATCTATTTATAGTGAATCCCAACATAGACTCGTCTCGGTAATGTCCATCCAGACTGTTCACATCAATCCTTCAACTCAACTCAGCAATATACAAAAATACGTCAAGTCACCTTCTCCATGCATTGAACCAAACCCATCTTCTTCATATGTTATCTTTATTCCCTGAAATTATTCTGCACTAGAACACCATGGATAAATCCAATGATCATTAATTCACATGTTGTTAACTCACTTGCATGAATCTGTAATGAGTCACCTCGTTCGAAAACTACAATCATCATCTGCAACCCAATCGACCCAACTACTATCTTCGGTAGTGCACGGAATGAAGTTTTCATGGTGGAAAATGTGCTCAGTTGTTTGCCCTACGACCCAAACATGATTTTGATATTCGTTTAGCTTTGATACCACCTGTCACGGGCATGGAAAACTTCAATTTGGGTGGTGGAAAACACCCAACATTCCCAGACACCATGCGGCACAGACGTCTTTCGTTCAATGGCAAGGCCAAATCGACTTTCTCAACTCGGGCTACATATTCATCTTGTCTCATTTGTTACTTAAATTATGTTTGTGTTTTTCTTATACTTAGCTTCAACAATAAAGAGAAAATATTCATACACAGTGCAAACAAAACATATATGTGGGCATCCAAACCAGCCTAATACCCAAGACTTCTTTACACAAAACAAAACAATAGTGTATCGAGCCAAACACTCGTGCCACGCAAATAAATTTTATACAAAGGAGATTTTTCTCTATTACAAAGAACCTGTGTGAAAACCATACAAATCGTCTTCAGTGAGGTTCCTTTGTGCACCCTTCCTTCATCTCTATAGTTAAACGAAACTCTTCATGCTTCGTCTCTATAATGTTTGTGGTTCTTTCTTAGTGCACATGTTTATTTACTCGTAACAGACTTGTCTTTTTCTCATATTGGAGTGACCTCCCTTCACTACCACAGTTCATTTGTTAACCAGCTCCCTTCAAGAAATACTTTCCTAACTTGCTCCTCGTTCAGCCTCCCCAAGGAAACTCAAGTCACCCTCCAAGGTTGACTTGGCTCCTTGGGAGGATATCGCCCTTCCTTCTTGGTCATTGCCTCAAAACTCCCCAACCTGCGATAATGAAGAATCTATCTTGCTAGCTCCAACCTTGCCTTCCTTCCAAATGACTTCCTCCTTTGGCTTATATAGGGGCACAGCCCTTCCAACCGACACGCCCCTTCACCACGGAGCCTACACATCCCTTGGTCATTTTTTCAATTTAACATTTCAAGCTAACTTTCCAAAGGGCGCGCTCTTACTTAGATGACTCATTGTTTTTTTTTTATTTTGGGCGCACAAGTCATATTGATGTTCATTCATTGTTTCCTTGGTTTGCTCCCCTTGGCATGGCATGTGACCAATGCGTCTGATCTCGCCAACTCATCTAATCCATTGGGTCTGGTTGGTTGGGTTCCTTCCTTTTCGAAGTGTCCAACCAATGCCTTCAACCAAAATTTCATTTCAGTGGGGCACCCAGCTTCCATGGAGCGCCCACCTAGCTCACGCATTCGGTCAAGCCTTCACCATGAATTCCATCGTAAGAATTTGTTGGTGAAGTCATCCTTTGCACGACAGGCTGCACAAGGAACCCAAATTTTCTATATGAAAGTCCTTCACCACTATGGATTGAAGTGAGTATTCTCCATCTCGCCTGAATTGTCCATTTCGATCTGTGGAGGAGGAGCATGTGCTCAAACCAAATCTTGAGATGTTACACCTGGACTTTCGTTGGAGCCATCAAGTGTCAAGTAGGGTCGAATGAAATTGCCCACTCTTTTAAGACAAGTCCACAAGGGGCGCATCCCCAGACCCTGTTATATATCTCTGTCATATCCTCCTTGTTGTTGAATTTGAAACAAATCCAACCTCGTGATAAGGTATGAAATTTGGTTCGATATCCAAGCAAACTAGACTAGTTCTCATCCATCTGAGACTAAAGAGAAGTGAGTGAAATGGTTTTCCCACAAAACCGACCCACTACCCAAGAAGATTAGGAATGTCACCATTGTCAATTTCCGCTCCCACCACCATCTTGTTACGTTCTTTCTTAACTTTCCAACATCATTGCTTCTTTGGCTTAGCCTCCACTCCTTTCGTTGAAACACTCGAATTCTCGGACCTTCTAC
>ML817499.1:20933-35834 GCA_009831015.1 Picea engelmannii
AATCAAATACAACCATTGATCCTCAAAAGATACAATTCATTCAAGAAAGATAGAAATTAAGATGAATAACAAAGAGAACACAATATTATATAACAAATCTCATGAATCTTCAATGTCATGAATATTTACATGATAAAAATGCCCCCAGGCTTACAAATGAAGACACACAGGGAAAATTCCTGCTCATGAATCCAACCCTTCTCCAAGAGCTCCCTCCTTCATTAAATAGAAAATAACATCAAAATATACTTAGGAGGTTGAATCCAATCTCTTTCATTGGATTCTGGGCCTTGGAGATAGGTGGCAATAGTCAAAGAGACAAAAATCCAACAAACTGTTAATTTTTAGGAAATCGTTGGAAGTCATTAATAAATTGTTTTCAACTCACTGCATGAGGTCTTTAATGGAGATAAAACTTATGTGCAGGTGTCCCTTAGCATCTAACTGATCTCTAAGAAGTCGTCCAAACCCTCCTTGACAAGTGGAAACCTCCCAACAAGGAAAATATCCAACAACTAAGCAAAACAAAGAGTTTGCAGTGCTAATTTGCAGTGCACTGGTGTTTTAATTATATCTCTTGAATTACAAACTGGGTCAGGCTGAAATTTGGACAGTAAGTCAATGACATTATCATGATCCTTCACAAACAATTTTAGAAAAACACACATCACCATTTTGGATTTATGATCAAATATTTAGACATGTCTACTACAAGAAATGAGTTCACAACGCCTATGACAGTTCGCAGCCCCATGAGAAAATAGGCAGCCACACTCCTTTCCTGACCTCCAAACAAGACAAAAACTCTCATGGATTACCTAATGGCTATGAGGTTGATGCCATTAATTTCATATTTTCACTCAGATGCATGCAACCTGCCTAACCTCCAACCCTCATCCAAGATAGTTCGTAGCGCCAATCATCAGTTCACAGCCCCACAAAGAGAAACAACCACTCATCCCTTTCCAGACCTTAAAGCAAGGTGGAAAATTTTATAGAGTACTTGGTAAGCTAGAGCTGACTATTGATAACTTTACACAGAGACGCCTACAAGTGGTCTAACCACCAACTATCCTCTACAACCAGTTCGCAACACTAAACCACAAACTGATTTGACATCATGAACATGTAAAATAATAGCTAGAGATACTTCACACAGCTTATGGAACTGAAATTTCAAGGTGATGATGGTGATTAGAAGGATGTGACTGATGAAAACTAACACTCCTTGTCATGATGACTAAAACTCGACCAAGGACAAAACCACAAGATCCAAAGAAAAAGACTAAAATGACTTTTGATCCCCCCCACAACTCTATGTCATAACATCTGGCTCCATAGGGGATGGCATGCTCCCTGTGAGCTACTAAGAAAATGTAGTTCCAATGGACTTATCATTGGGCTATAGATTCATCTGTACAACCAACCTCTGTAATACTGCCAAAATCTTCCACTTATGCAAGCAAACTAAATTATAAACCTGTTGTAAATATGATCACATTGTGAAATTACAATAAAAGCAAATGCTCGGGAAGCGAGATTATTCCCTACGCTACCATATCTCTAACCAACTCAACAACTTGCTTGAGTAAATGAAAAATTCCACAATAACCATTCAAATAACTTTAGGACTGAAATGATCTCATCTCTTCCACTAATCAATAGAGAATAACATAAATATGATAGTAGCGATTGAAACTCCTTCAGATAATCATGCTCACCTATGAGTGTTGGTGAGATAATGAAATATGAAATTGTCAGAGAATCTGAAAGTTATGACTCCAACAAGGCTACTACTGGATCCTCAAAACCATAGTCACAAAACTGTTGATTGAGAAAAGATGATTTCCATTGCATAAATTTCCATTTGCTAAGAAAGAGATGACCTCCCTGCGCTTTCACAAGCAACTATTGATCATCAACAATGGCAGTTTCCTCTTCGAAAACATGATCATATGATAATTGCATAGCAGGACTTAAAGCATTCTGACTATGATCAACTAAAAACATATAGTTATCTATGCAATCATCCACTACTGCATGCTCAAACTGATTTTGAAAATGAACATAAGCATGATGAACATCCCAATCCATGGAAAAATTTGAAAACTTTGAAGAAACTATCAAATGTTATCCCAAATTTTATTCATACTTACATTCTTGTGGTTGTTCATGTGCATGCATATTTTCAAAGTATGCCTGATATCGAATTCGCTTGCAAGACTGAATGTTTTCCTCGACTTCCTCTGCATCTTCAAACAACCTTCTTAAAGATGAAGATTTTCTTTCTCTCAGGAGAAGGACAAGATCTGAATGTTGAGCCATTAAATAGTAAACCATGGCAGCGGACTCGGAAGGTCGGATCTCCAATGACATGTTATGATAAACTTTTTAAAACCTTATGTTGAATACAACAAGAGATTCTTCTTCCCCTCTCCTCAAAGTATTAAAATCAACGAGGTACTAATCAAGGGACTTATTCTCACCCCAATACTTTAAAAATGCACAATAAAAATCATTCCATGAACTAATTGAACCAAATTCCATATCTCTAAACCATAAAGCAGCCTCCCGAACCAAATATTTCAAAAATAATATGATAACAACATCTTCATACATAATTTCCAGATTATCAACAAAGTTCTCAAAGGTTCCCAAATGTTTCTCAGTTGTAACATGATCCTCTCCAGTAAACCAGGGAAGATACTCAACAAAGTTGGGAGGCTAAGGATGGAGGTGAGATGGCATCCTGAGAGGTTTAAACATCTTATGTCTCACTCTAGACTGAAATTATATGTGCTGAAAATGAGGTTTAACAAATTGATTAAAAAACTCAATAGTGATGGTAATAGGTGATGATATATGAGAAGGAGATAAATCAGTTTCATCATCCTCATGGTTACAAGGCTCATCAGATTCAGGAAGGACTTGAATACATACATCATCCTTTTGAAAAGGCTGAGGTGAGAAGACATGATCAACATCTGCAACACAAGAAGAATGAATACCATCCTCTTCCAAGGACGGATATATAAAAGAATGTTGACGTTCATCAGAGTAAACAAAAAAAAGGATAACCCTCTTTATATGTAAATGGAAAGACATGAAAGAGTTGATAAAGAAGAACATGAGTTCATAGAGAAAGCTCATGAACTGATTCCTGGTTTTTCCCTTCCATATGGTCATCTTTCGGTCAACATGATACTTCCTCCAGTGGATTCTTTGAATGTGTAGTCACTAGGTAGATGATTACATTCAAATTTTGTGTCCTCTTGTCTACCATCATTAATTGGATCTGTGTCGTTCTCCTAGGGAAGCTTGCTTCAGACTTCGCTCCCTGACAACAACGCTAAGAATGTTAGCATTGAAAGTCACACTTTGACTGCTAAAGTGTAAGATCAACACCCATAAAAAAGTAAAAGATATGTTTTGGTTTGAATAGGTGGATCATCAATATTGAGAAATAAAGGAAGAGGGCAGCAAACTGCAGATTAGTAGGCTATACCATTGGGCAATGGAATTAGAAGGCAATTGAAAAGCATATCAGAAAAATGGATTATAAGATGGCATATGGAAGAAATGATAAGTTAACATAAAGCATATCATCCATTAAACAAAAATCCTCTCTACAAAATGGATTAGAAATCTACTTGAATAAACACAATGAGTTATAGGAAGTCACAACAAACCCTTTGTTGCTCAAGAATCTATAAATCAAATACATCCATTGATCCTCAAAAAATAAAATTCATTCAAGAAAGATAGAAATGAAGATGAATAACAAAGGTAACACACTCTGATATAACAAATCTCATGAATATTCAATGTCGGGAATATTTACATGATAGAAATGCCCTCAGTCTTACAAATGAACACACACATGGAAACTGCCTGCTCCTACTCTCTTTAACCTCTCTTGGCTCATGAATCCAACCCTTATCCAAGATATCCCTGCTTCATTAAATAGAAAATAACATAAAAATATCCTTAGGAGGTCGAATCCCATCTCTTTCATTGGATTTTAGGCCTTGGAGATAGGTGGCAACAATCAAAGAGACAAAAATCCAACAAACTGCTAATTTTCAGGAAATTGTTGGAAGTCATTAATAAATTGTTTCCAACTCACTGCATGAGGTCTTTAATGGATATATAACTTAGGTGCAGGTGTCCCTTAGCATCTAACTAATATTTGAGAAGTCGTTTGAACCCTCCTTGACAAGTGACAACCTCCCAACAAGGAGAATATCCAACAACTATGAAAAACAGAGAGTTTGCAGCGCCAATTTGCAGTGCACTGGTGTTTTAATTATATCTCTTGAATTACAAACTGGGCCAGGATGAAATTTGGAAATCAAGTCAATGACATTATCATGATCCTCCACAAACAATTTCAAAAAAAACCACATCACCATTTTGGATTTATCATCAAATCGTTAGACGTGTCTGCTACAGGAAATGAGTTCACAGCGCCAGGAGAAAACAAGTGGCCACACTCCTTTCTTGACCTAAAAACAAGACAAAAAATCTCATGGAGTACCTAATGACTATGAGGTTGATGCTGGTAATTTCATATTTTCACTTAGATGCCTATAAGCTGCCTAACCTCCAACCCTCATCCAAGATAGTTCATAGTGCCAATCATCAGTTCATAATGCCACAAAGAGAAACAACCACTCATCCCTTTCCAGACCTTAAAGCAAGGTGGAAAATTTCATAGAGTACTTGGTAACCTGGAGTTGAATGTTGATACCTTCATATTTTCATAGGGATTCCTACAAGTGGTCCAACTGCCAACTATCCTCTGCAACCAGTTCGCAGCGAAGTTCATAGCGCCAAACCACAAACTGATTTGACAGCATGAACAGGTAAAATAACAGCTAGAGATACTTCACACAACTTATGGAACTAAAATTTCAAGGTGATGATGGTGATTAGAAGGATGTGACTGATGAAAAATAACACTCCTTGTCATGATGACTAAAACTATACCAAGGACACAACCACAAGATCCAAAGAAAAAGACTAAAATGACTTTTGATTCCCCCCACAACTCTATGTGATAACAAATACATTGTTTTTATAAGGAAAAGGGCCTTTCATTTTGCTTGAAAAATATTCATTTGTTGGTTCCCGTCCATGCTACCATTTTTAATTCATTACAAATCGCCTCATCTTCCCAATGACCCTATCAATCCCTATCAAATTGCAATTGGTTATTGAATTTGAAATGTGGTGAGTTATATCAATGGAGGGATTGAATATGCTTCTGTTGTGAATGATAAAGCCAACTTCTTGATTTTAGTTAGGTAGAGTATTAGTGAGTGGATTGTTAAAAAATTTCATATTCTGATTGGAGTATTGCTTCAGGATGAGTTTCTTTAGTAGGGAAAACAATGGCAGAGGCACAAATAGAGGTAGAGGAAATAATTGGCAAAGATTCTATAGAAGGACACAATTTTCAATACATTTTAGCGTTGATCCGCAAGAACTAAATCAGCTTTTCCAAGATGGGTTTTTCAATCTAGTTGGCCAAGGAATTATGAAACCTATTCCTAAGAGGCCTCCTTTTTAGACACATCAAAATTTCTCCAGTATCTGTGTCCCCCCTCATGTTTCTATGCAGCCAGAGCCACCTGCCAATGATGGCTGGAAAAATATTGTCCATCAGCCTGCTGCACATCATCATGGTTGGCCTATAGTATCATTACCATTTCCCCCTCCTCCAACACCATTCAATCCAAATTCCCAAGCTGAACATGTTTCCTCATCAATACAGTCCTCTCATGCAAACAAGAGATTAAAAATTTCCATCCTCGAGCTAGAATTAGATAAAGGAAAAGGGGTGGCTAATCCCTCTAAGTCTTCCAAAGAATCCTCTGAATCAATGTCCTCTCATCTCCACCTAAAAGATAGTTCTCCCATATCATCAGTGAAATCCACCCACAAGGTTCCAATTAATTGAAGGTTTTTTCACAAGACAAATAAGAAAACGGTTCAAAAGAAGGAAACAATGAAACGAGGCAAAACCCCTCTCACAACAAATATGGTTTTTAATGCTTTTTAATGTTATTTTTTTTAAGACAAATTTTATCGGTATGATGACAAAATGTTTTGGACAACAAAGAAACAATTAGAAAAAATGTTTTGGACAACATGGATATGATTCTATTTTTGACTATAATCATGTTTTATTTTGATACTAAAATATTTGGCTATTTATATGAGGATGGGAGTTACAAGGCAAATATTTGAGTTAATTTTTGGGGTATTGTATTTCATATTTTGATGATCATTAAAGAAATGAAAATTGAAGTTGTTAGTATCCAGATACTAAATATTCAATTTTATCCTTGTTGCAGGAATGGGGTTATTCCTGTAGCACCGAAAAGTGTTGTTCCAAAGCACCGGTATTGCATGTGCTAGAAGTAGTGTTGAGCTTTTAACTCACCTCATTAGAGAGGAGGTATGTGAAGGGTGGAAGTTCCTATTCCATACACCTTTGACATAGTGCTATGATGCCTTGATTGAGATAAATTGGCCTTTGTACTAGTAAAATATGTTTAAAGCTGATATTAAGTAAGGATCATTTCCTGTGGATTAAAAGACAGTTTTCTGGCAAAATAAAAATGGTATTATAAAGCCAATTTTCATTTATATGGTTAAGTTTTATGCACTCAATTTTCTTTTACATACTTAATGATTATTTTAGAAAAAATTATTGGCCGGGAGCCAATCTCCAACACCTGCCATCAAACTCAACATGGGTTAGACACAACACACAACACATAAGTCAAAGATAGTGCACTAGCGCCATACCAAGCCACGACGAGGAGGAGTTATCATGGCTGTGGAAAAATTTGTCTTGCCAACAGAAATCGTTGTCATCTATTCTCAAAGAATTTGTCTTGCCAAACAGAATTCATTGCCATCTGCTCTGATAATCAACATTCATCATGAAGGGTTACGAGAAGCAAAATACCATCGACAATGTGGTTTTCTATTGATATTGGCAAATCTTTCTTGGGCATATTGATGTCTTTTTCAACACACTGTCGAGTACCATCTCTGATAAATGTTTCTACAATTAGGGATGCCATTCTTGTAGCCACGATCCAATATTTTCCCATTCCAACAGGTCTTCAAGATGCTATGATTCCATAATTTCGTGGGTTTCTAAATACTCCTTTTCAAATAGTTTTCTCACATCCGATATTGGGTACGCTCTGTGCAAGAAATGTGATGTTCTAATATTTATAGAAACACTCGTTTCAAAGGGTTTTCCACAGCTTCCTGAACAGTTTTGGGAATTGCAAAAATGATGATAGATGTAAAGAAAAACTTTTACCAACTTAAAGATGAAGTGGCATCTCCAGTTGGCATTACCATAGTTGGGATTCATGAGTTGGAGAAAGGTGGACTCTCTTGCTTTCAATTGTAATATACGAAGAGTGAAGTTGTTTCAGGCATGCGCTACTGGATTTTTCTTTCTCGGCTTGAAATTAACAATCAATTTTAGCAGGTCTTTAATTTGAAGACATTAGTTCCAGATTTGAAGGAAGGAAATCAGGCATATCCAGGATTTCTAGGAAGACATATTCACATGTGGCAGAACATACCATTTCCATATCCACATCTTTAGGCCAAAACGAATCTCAGAAATGCAGGCATAATTTGTGGATCAGATTTTTCAATCATATTTTTGAATCTCTAGTTTTCAGGCAAGCATATCAAAGAAAAGGATCTTAGTCAAAATCATTATCTCCTGATGACCAATGGAAAAATATCAGCCCATCTCAACAAGGGGATTTCATTCAATTAGTTGATATCTTGTTATCTGGTTCGATCCTAAGAAAATTTCAATATGCTCTGTTTTTAGAAATGTTGACTAGATTCCAAGATTTGTTTTCCTTAATCTCCTCGAGAGATTTAGGTAGTATTATCAATGAGCTTAAAGGGATATAAAAGCCTGATTATTGTAAATAACAAAGGAGGAGGGTGGGGATATTCAGTTTCTGAAGGCCCGAGAGGGTTAAATAGAGATTAGGAATGCAGGACTGAGACTATCTCTTATGATTGTAAAGCAGGAACTATTCCATTTTACACTCAATGCTACAACCCTTTTGTTGAAATACTTTCTCCTCTACTCTCATTCTTCCTTTTATTAATTTAAAAAATATGTTATCTTTGCGATTCATTGAATATATCTTGTTATGTTGATAAGGCAGTGAAGATTTCATTGATTTCTTTCCCATTCCAAGACTTGTTTTTGAGTACCTTATTCTTTGTTTCTGAATGACATTTAGGATCAAGAATCTTCCTATGTGAGTGAACATATTGGATACTTGCATATTTATTTCTTATGGTTTTATATGTTTTATTAAATTGACTACCATTGACTAAGTAAGTGTGATTGGAACTTTTTTACAATCAGAGATTGATAGTCTCTTTCTTCATTTACTGTTGAAACCTCCAACCTTTTCAAAAAACCAATACACATTTATCCATAAAAACTATTGCAATAATCTGATGATGCCCTAACTTTCCCTTTAGCAATCCAGTGCAACTTTAGGGACTAACATGAGTGACAAGGGGTCCCACCTATTTTGTTATTTTTTAAATAGACCCTTATTTATGTATTATTATTTATTTGTTTCAACTAATTAGTTAAGCTAATCAATCTTAACAAAAGAAAGGTAGTTGAACTACCATAACTTATTGGGAAAGAATAAAATCTCAATCAAAGGAAGAGACAAAGAGAGAGATAACAGAAGGGGAACTTCTGCTATAAGGTCTGCTCTATACTTGTGAGATAATTCTTTTCTTCATTCATTATGAATTTACTAGAAAGTTAAACCATCTTGATGACAACATGGTCTTATTGAAGGCAACAAGATTCAAAACTGAATCATATTTTTCAGCATATTGTTTATAAAGGTGTATGATCTATCGTTGGCAATCTGTGTGTTATTGTTTGTTTATGGATTAATAGATTTCATGACTGATAAAGAATATTTTTCATATTCAAGTGACAACATTTTTATGACAAGATGATCTAGATCTTTAGATTAAGTTTTCTTTTGTTGTCATAGTATTTTTGTATGGTTCCCATAAGAGACTTCTAAATATGAATTTGGTCCCCACCCTAGCAGGGGTTTGTAAATAGAATTATACTTTGTTTCTCATAATGAAGTTAATATAAAAATCATATTTCTAATTTCAGTCTCATGATATTTTTCAGATATTTATTTTATCCTTGTCTCTTATCCATGTACACACTTATGTATATTTTTCCTTTGCACAATTGCATATAATATATAAAATCATCCTTGATCCCTCGAACATACTATCTCTGGATTAAGTGATTGTTTTGAATTTAAGGCTATAAAATCTGGGTAACATTTACAACTATCTTGCCTTAGCCTAGCAAGATCTGAAAAAGTTTTAGTAAGGTTCTTTGTACCTTTTCCTCAACATTTATTTGGAGACCATATTGGGGAGATATTTCGATATGTCTCTCATTGATTGTATCATGATTGTATTTTATTTTCCTGTTTTGTCCAATTACTCTTTGACTGATTTTTCCATGATAGTAATTGTTGTGAAACAACCTAATATTGGAAATGGTCTTGATGACCAGACCAACATTACCTTGATTTTATTCAACACTATTTTAGAAACTACTAGTACTCGTGCTAAACTTGAACGCTCTTGGGAAGTAATTGAAAGGGACATAAATATTCATGAACGTTGGGAAGCCAGAAAAGGCAGGCATAAATCAACAGTAACCTTTTCCTCTTACATGTTTAATCTTTTATTTCATGTCCTTTAATTCTCATATCTCTCTCTCGAAGAGGATTGTCCCTTGAAGTTACCCCTATTTCTGAAATAGGAAGGAATAATATTGTCTTATCAACACAACAAAGTGCTCATAGGTGAACCCTATATGATTCTTCCAGTTCATCTTCATCACCCATATCTATCACCTTCAATATGACGTCTTCGCATAGTGGTAGGGGCACCAAAGGTTTCTCCTCCTCACAACCCTTTGCTTCATCTGTGATTGGTAGTATCTATAATCATCAAGTCCCTATTCAATCTACTACCGATCCTACTAAGGTCATTAAGAAATATGGAATTTTGCAATCTGAGGAAGATGCTACAACCACCCCCTAGCACATGTCTTCTCCCTTGAATCTTGCACCAACCACCCAACTTTTGACGCTTGAAAGTGCAACGATGAATACTATGCTTGAAAATCATTTCCAAGCTCTATTATTTAACTATATTAATAATATACTAGTATGTGGGACCCCCTTGTTTAAATCATAGCACTATGATGGATAAGAAACACTTATATTTTGTTTGCCTATGTGTTGGTAGAAACATAGATTTATACAACTCATTTTCTTCAAATCATGGTTTAAAATGTTTATGGTATTATCTGGTGGTTGGGTGATTAAAACATGGAGCTAAATGGTTTTGATGATCTCTCATGAAATATGATTATGCTACCTTTTGGATGAAAGAATTATACTCCAGTTTTGATTTTGATATTGTGTAAAGTAATATGGAAAAATTTTGGGTGATCTCGACCCTTGATACTATCATTATGCACATTGTTTGAGTTGTATATTGGGTTGTGTTCCTTGCAAGTTGTCATTTGAATAAATTTGATATTGGTAAGGGGTGGCACACTTTGGACTATCACACACTTTGAAAAAGTAATATGGAAAGTTTGATATTTGGTTCTATAATGGTTTTGAATGTAGTGCTATGGTGAGTTGGCTAGTGAGCTTGGCTCGTACTAAGAATTGAATGAGGATCTGAAGGAAGAAGCGACGTGCAGTAAATGCACGTCACTCAAACTCCCCTCGAGCCCATCACCCTAGTCATTCTTGTATTGTGGCTCTGTTAGTTGATCTTGCTCCGCCTTTCCTAGTCATGGAGGAAGTATACAACCTTGGGTTTTCTCCTCGCGCAATTTTTTACAAGTATGAGGTTTTCTTACTTTTCCATCCATGAGAATTTCTCTGCCCTTAAATCAAATGTTGGCTCTGGTTTCTCGTGGTCTATGTGATTCTCAATTTGTTATGATGTTTTGGAACTATGTTTATGGTTGCACATTTGGTTTCTCATGGTGTTTATTCTGACACTGTTGGCATTAAAAGGTTGGTCATGGTTCCTTGTTGTGTGTAATTGTTCACAGGGAAATGTTGAGTAAAATTTGTGTTTTAGTCTACATTTCCATGGTAATGTATTAGGGTTTGGACTCTCTGTTGAAATGGGTTATCCCAATCTTCCTAATCTCTAGGCTTTGCGAATACCCCACCTATAGATTGATATTACTGGTCTCTGTGGCTAGTATACTCGTGCCATATTTCGACCCTATGGATGTTTATGTATCTCGTGCCTTGTACTGGAAAAACTATCAATTGTTAGCATGCCTTCTTGTGACCTCACTATCATTGTTATGTGGTGAACATTATACAGTTGTCTTGACATTTCTTTCCCATATTTCGATGGGAGCACTATTCACATTTTTTTGGTTGGGCATGGGTTTTTATTTGGTCACTCATTACGTTGTGTTGAAAGAAGTGTTGGGTTCACTTGTTTTATGGAAGTTGTAGTCTTCTATAGGAAGCTCATGAAGTAAATAGCCACATTGTGAATTCTTGTTATACTATGAAAATCACTATGTGGAGTAATCTTTTCGTGCTATGTAACTGCCAAATCCTTTGGCCGAACTGCCCCGCTGTCTCTACCCTTACTATCATGGACATTTCTTGAACCCTATACATTATAGTGGAAGTGTTGTTTACTCCAGTTTGAGTTGATGAGAGCATTATTCTTGCTTGGTTACTTTGGCACAATTTTAGTTGGTCCCTTGCTTGGCAATTGTGGAGAGAAGTCTGTACTTACCTATTCATTCGAAGATACAGTCTATTGAAGCTTGTGTTCCAAATAATGAATGATTATTGTTTTTTGTTCGATCATTATGTTGATTTTTTTTTTTTAAATGGGCACCTGTGTTTGAAATTTTTGAGGCTCAAATAGAGTAAATAATGTCTGAAATTAATTGCATTGAACAATGGTTAAATAAATGATGGATATCAATGGTTTGGAAACACTGTGCATGACCATGTTGGATTTAAAGGATGATTACTGGAATTGATATTATGAATTGTGGCTCAAAGACTATTGTTGTATTCGATTATGATGTTGTTCGTCGTGACTCTCATATAATGATAATGTGGTTGCAATGGTTACTATGATTAAATAATTCTTGGCATATCAAATAAATTATTGTGTAAAATAATTCGGAGGCCAACAAGCAAATTTGTCAAAGAAGGCATCGGTTTGGATTATTGTTTTGGAAAAGAGAATACTTGTTAAACTTTGAAATTTTGGACAAAGATAAATTTTGATTGCATCTAAGGAAGCATGTTTTGATTTGTTTCACCTAAACAATATCCATATTGATTCCCTATAATTCTACCATTATTTCACTAATTACATTTCCTTCAGGATCCCGATTTCACTTATTGCATACATGTTTTGTGATATAAATTTAAAAAGAATATTCTGTGTGGAAGCGGAAAAATGATAACATAGCAAGGGTTAGTGATTGGTATTCTTAATATTTTTATCCACAGTTAAATTGTTTGGTTAATTGTTGAGAAATATTCATATATTCATTCCCTATCATTCTATAATTTTTCGCTAACTACACTCCCTCCATAATTCCCATGAACCATATCATTCCCTGTTCAGATGAAAATTAATGAATGGTGTGTTATGGATGGATTTGCATGTATCTCGTGTGAATTTTTGAGCCAATATTTGATTCATGTAAGAAGAGTATCATGCATGGTTTATTAAGAGCTTCATTACTGACAAATTGTTGCTATAGGATGAGATTTTTCAGTAGAGGCAACAATGGTCGAAATAACAGAGGCAGGGGAAATTGGAATCGAGGCCATAGGAGGCCTACATTTTCTATCCATTTTGATGCTAACCCGCAAGAATTGAACCAACTATTTCAAGCTGGATTCTTTAATTGGGTTGTTCATGGGATAATGCACCCTTGACTAGAAATACCCCCTTTCCATCCTCCTCAGAATATCCCCGACATTCTCTTTCCTCCACATGTATGTGTGTAGCCTAAAGTACCTGCAAATGATGGTTGGTAAGATATAGTCAACCAGCCTATCTCTCACCATCATGGTTGTCCCACTATGTTATTTCATTTACCACCACCTATTAATCCCAATGTCCAAATTTCCCATTTCGTTTCATCAGTTTAGTCTTCACATGCTAGTAAGAGATTGAAAATTGATATTCCACAAATTGTGTAAGACAAGGGAAAAACAATTTCCTCCCCTTCTTCTCCCTCCACTGATTCCTCAAAATATGTGTCTTCCCACCTTAATTTAAAGGATAATTTCTCCCATGTGATCAACAAGATACAACCCCAAGGGTCCAATCAACCATGGGCTACTTCAGAGAAGTATAATGGAAACAATAGTGAAAAAAGGAAAAAATCCTAGAAAAGTGGAAAATATGGTTTTTAAATTATGTTTTATATGATTTCAGTTGATGAGGAAAATGCTTAATGGTTTTCAACATTTTTGGACAACAATCTTTGTTTTTGATATTTTGCGGATAATGTGGATAATGTGGATATATATATTCTTTTTTGGATACGATATAAATTATTTCTGATATTTAAATATCCATTTTAAAAGATATTCAAGGGATTTACAAGGGTGGCATATGGTTAAAATGATTATCTCTTGTGTGTTATATATCATGATTTAAAATGAAGAAATGACGGGAGTCACAAGGGGTCCCACCTACCTAGTTATTATGAATTAAGGCCCTTAACTATATTATTATTATTATTTATTTCTCCTAAACTAATTAGTTAAGTTAAATCAACTTAACTAAAGAAAGTAGTTGGATTACTTCAACTTATTTGGAAAGAATAAAAGTTGAATGATAAGAAGAGACAAGAGGAGAATAGAAGGAGAAAACAAAACTAAGGTTTCATCTTTAGTTACATGAGATAGTTTAAGTTTTCATTCATTTATGAGTTTATTCAAAACCTAATTCTCTTCTTGACAACAAGGTCTTATTGTAGACAACAAGGTTCAAGACTGAACCACATTTTTCATACGCTTGTTTTAGAGGTGTTGATTCATCCTTGATAGTCTGTGTACTCTTGTTTGTTTGTGAATTAAGTTTCATGGTTGATAAAGGATATCTTGCAGAGTCAAAATGGCAACAGCTTGTGGCAAGTTGATCCATATTATTAATTTCAGTTTTACTTTACTGTCAGAGTCTTTTTGTATGGTGTTCATTGGGGATCTCTAAATCAGACTTTGGTACATGCCCTCACAAGGGTTTTGTAAAGAGAAAAACATTTTTGATATCTCAGAATGAAATAAAATCATATTTCTATTATGTCTCATATATGTGTATTCGTGACTTGGTTACTTTTCTCTTTTGATCTCCATGTTTACTCTATCACAAAATATGTGTACATTCCAATAGTTTTTTTTATAAAATTTTACTTTTGTGGTATATTTAAACTATAAATCAACCTCATTCCTTGTAATTAATACTTGCGGATTGAGAGAATATTTTGAGGCTATAAACCCCTAGGTGACATTCCCAAATAACTTTTCCTAGCCAGGCAAGATCTGAAAATGATTGAGTAAGATAATTCATACCTTTTCCTGGACATTTATTTGGCTACTGTTGGTCCCCGGTTTTGACTATGTTCTTCGTCCATACTACGTACCATTGACCTCCAACTATATGCCAGTATCACCCTTTTTGACCTCCTTTTGATATAATCAACATCCCTTTACCACCAAAGGGGTCACCTAAGGTATCTTT